>CM047909.1:9563607-9597399 GCA_026229545.1 Pistacia atlantica | reverse complement strand
TGAAGGATTTAAAAATTAACAAAAATACCCCTTATGTTTGTTTATTTACTAAACACCCATATAATAAAATATTAAAAGTTAACAAAAACATCCCCAACCCACGCATTAAATACAGACATCCGGCCAATACCGCCGTGGCCCTGGCCAGAGCCTCTATGCGCTATGGACCGGATCTTGCCGGTCGTGCACCGATATAGCCTTTTCCTGGCCAGATCTACGGCTAGATCTGGCCATTGACAACTAGATCTGGCCGCATTTGGTCCTCAATGACGGCCAAAGATACAGCCGTTGTTGATGGTCAACGATGACCATATCTTGGCCATCGTTGACGACTGGCTACAACCAAAGATCTGGCCATTGACGGCGAGATCTTTGGCTGTAGATCTGGCCGAAAAAGGTTAGATCGGCGCACTATCGGACAGATTCAGTAGGTAGTGTGCCATTATACCAGATTCTGACTAGCTTCCGGTAGTGGTTGTCGGAATCTGGTAAATGTGGGTTGCTGGGGTGTTTTTGCAATTTCTAAAAAAAATATTTGGGGGTTGTTTAGTTAAATTTATAAATTTAAGGAGGTTTAAAATAAATTGAATAATATAGAATAATATTTTGAAAATAAGTCAATTTTACTATTTAACTTTATTGGAAAAACCCATAATAGTATTCTGAAGAGTGTAACAAACGAAGTCTTTGTCTTTTGATGCCCTAAAGTTCCTTACTGTTCCTCTTTTGTATAAAAGCCTTCATTCAAGAAATTTGTAATCCTAACCCTAAAAGATATTTTTATTTTTTTATTCTTATAACTGAGGTATCTCAATACAATTGTCAGATTAGACTAGGGCTAAGACAAAAGTTTTAGTCTTAGTAGTTTAGGAAAATTTTTATAATATAAATAGTTGAGAAAATATATAATTTCCTTGTCGTCTATTGTCAATCAATAAGAATGTTATTTCTTAAATTTTAAATGTTACTTCTCTTCTATAGCTAATATCAAAAAAATCTTCTTACAAATGGTATCAAAATCACACATGGGCGGATCTACATTTTGAGGAGTGGAGGCTGATGACCCCACTCAAATTATGAAATCAAATATTGTCCCTACTTTGTGTTCATATATAATTTCTAAATCAAGTTCCAATATTTGTGGTATCAAATCCAGATTACCCATCAAATATTCTTTCAACTTTATTTTCATAATTTCTATGTCAAATACCAATATTTGAAGGAGAATATTACAAATAGTGGAGCGGTCAAATGTAGGTTTTTTCAACTCCCAAGAATTTTTGGGATATGATAAAAAAAGAATATGAAGAACTAGAAGAAGATAAAAATAAAAATCCGTAGAAAAATCAACATTGGTCCTGGGATTTTTATTGACAATATTGAATTTAGTGCCTCATGTCTATTAACTCAACTAATCTAAATAAAAGACTTTAACATTAATATAAAAGAATATATTACAAAATTGAAATAATGTTGTCTCAAATAAATGCTCGTCCACCTAAGACTAATAGGGCTAACCCATTCTTTCCAAATGACTAAAACAAATAAGTCAAAAAAAAAAAAAAAAACACAACACTATTGCTAACAAAGTCATAACGTAGCAACTTGTAATTAATAAAGATTGGGGAAACTATTCAACACTTTTGATGTCGATGTCAGAATGATCTACAAATAAGAAATTAGATTTGGATTTTTATGTTCAAGAAATTAGGAAATTGTAAAATTTAGCTTCTTCTCTTAAATCTCCAATTCATTTTACTTCTTGATGTGTGTTTATTCCATGGTTATTAGTGTCTTATAATATATGAGATGTATCTTACAGTACGATTCAATACATGTCTTTAATGATACGTATCAGAGAGTGTATCATAAACTTTTCGATACGTTGATGTATATCATACGATACGATACATATAAGTTTGTATCTTTAAAAATATCGATACGACTTTATTAATTTGGGTCGAAGGCCCTAAAAAGGTTTTCGGGTTGGATCCAGGTCACCCAATCCAGTCCACTGAAACCCACCCAAATTTACCCATTTTGTATGGAGAAAGTGAAGAGGAATATATGTTATCTATTTTGCATGATAATAATAACATAAGTAGAAATATAGATATTGACATTGATCTTGGAAATAACATCAATGGTTGAGATGAAATGATATAGATTCTTAATTTTGTGATTAATTTTGATTATGTAATACTATAATTTAAAGTCAATAATACCATAAAATTTGTTAATTAATCTTGGGGGATGATATTAATTTTTAGAAGAAAAAAAATTTTATGAAAAATACATATCCTACGATATACGATACAAGATTTAAAAAATTAGGTTTTCGATATATATGTGATTTGACAACCATAATTTATTCTATTTGTATGCCTATAATTAATATCTCTTGAGAACGCTTATGTTTTATTTTGTATCGTTCAAACAATAATTTTCGTACATATGAAATTTGTTAAAGAGACAAACACTTAATAATAATGATTTATTCGACCCTCCTATAAAAACCAGTTAATTTTAAGTTTTGTAATTTCTCTTTTTTTTTAATAAGTTTTGGATAACTTAAAGATCCTATCATCCAACTACAAACCAAGTTGATTATAATTAAACTAATATAATGTTGAGTCTTCATTTACTGGCTTAAGCTTTTATAAGTGGGATAGTGACTTAATACTGTATAATCCAAGTTTTAAGGTTTAAAAAGTACTAATCCCTAATTTTAATGTGGATGAATTTAAATCTAGAGTGAAAAATAAATTAAGAGCAATGCTACAATTACTGAAAAAGTATATCAAATTCATACACCAAACAGACGTGATATTATCTACTTTTTTAAAAAATAAAATTCATAATTAATCAACAATTATGATAATATCACGTTTACCGATGCATAAATTCGATATCCCTTTTTGGATGACCATATCATTTTTCATAAATTAAAGCCTTAGTTTGAGTGCATACTGACATTGCAGCATAGCTGGGTGACTGTGGAATACCGCTACGTCGGGTAAGCTGGGTTCATCACACTATTCTTCTGAACAAAGAATTGAGAGGAAGGTGTGAGGACCGTGAGGCATTGACTAAGTATTTCCCCAAAATTAATTTCTTAATCTTATAACAAATTGCAAAACTAAGTAGCTACCAAAATTAAATAAAAAGAAAAGGTTGAAAAGAGGTTTTAATAATTTCACAGGCGATTACCTCTAATATAAGAGTGATACTACACTCACAACCTCTTCTCACAAACTTTTTCTCATAATCCCGACATAACAATTCGCAAATAAGTCTCGCTTATTCGTCATGGATTTCACTTGTTTATTTGCAAGCTGACCAATAACGGATAATCAGGTTAAGATGGTCAAGATTTTGAAAAAAAAATTGTAAAAGAAGAAATTGTAAACGTACTATTTTTGCTAATATAAATAAGATGCATGCCCAAATTAAATAGTTAATCAAACCAGTACAGGAAAAACTGATTTTAATTTATCCATTAAACCACCTTATAGCAACAAAATCATAGACAAAAGGCTTGCCTCTTCCCTCAGCCTTTTTCCCTACAATGATTTTTGCTACATTTCAATCCTGTTAGAGTTGTCAATTTATTCTATCAAGGTAATACTACACTTACAACCCAATCTCACAAACTTTCTCACGCAATTCTGAAATGGCAACTTGCAAATGAGTCTCGTCTACTCACTACGAGGCCCACATGTTCAATTGCGAACTGATCAATTATTAACTGTCACGTCAGGATTATGAGAGAAAGCATATAAGATTAGATTGTGAGTTAATCTTTATTGATTCTGTAATCAGACAAATGGTAACCGACTTTTACACTTATTAGTAGACCCAAGTTTTCAGGCAAAAAACAAAAAACACCTCTCCATAAAAGCATTAACATAGTTAATGATTCAAATAAGACTCCCAACCATCTTGCTCTAGCTTCTCAGTTTTTGTCAAGACATCATTCTTGATGTCTTTCAAGTACTGGCTCATTCTGCACAAATTTTTTTCAAAACATCAATAAGCAGGAGCAAAGGAAAATCATTTAAATTACTATTTTCATGAATTATCTATATAACCATAGGGAGAGAGGAACCCACCTTCCCAGTAGATCAGCATTGACCAACCCCCAACATCCTTACTGCTAACAAACCCGCATTTGTTGCATTATTTATTGCGACTGTTGCAACTGGGACATCCCCACGCATCTGAAAAATCAAATTAGAATTTATCAGTACGAGGAAAAAAAAATTCTGAAAGCACTAATATAACATATAAATTTCCATCTTGAAGAAATTGATACAAGCAATATGTGCTATGTCAGGCTATACAATTGGACGTTACTTTTGTGCAAGGGAAGTCATCATGGATACACCAACAGGATTTAAATAGTTTTTGTCATTCTGTCATTTAAATATTCTCTAGTACCGTGAAAGTTATAGATCCAATAAATGTGGCCTAACATAATAGCGTCATGATGTTTCTAGAGAGCTTACATGAGTCAAGAAAATAAACTTACTGAATAGTGATTTCACTAAAAATATCCAAAAGACTACAATGTAATTAGCCACTGGCTATTGCAATAATGCTTATAAGAAAAGAGACCGACAAACCAAAAGGGTACCTCTTAGATGTATCATACATGAATTTTGGGTGCCAATAGATTAATTTCATAAAAATTTAAGACCATAGGAGAATGAATATTCTGAGCATTACATCTCCTATAAATATAATAGTAAGAGTTAAATAAACAGGCTACCTGCACAATTGATAAGAGTGAATCAATTCCATTCAATGCAGAAGACCGCACTGGAACGCCAATAACAGGCAAGGGAGTAAGTGCAGCAACCATACCTAGAGTTCATCCCAGAGCTGATGTAATTCCAAACGAAAAATTGTGGATTATGATACTGTTTATGGAGAATATTACTAAAACTTGCCTGGCAAGTGGGCTGCACCACCAGCACCAGCAATGATGATGGAGATGCCTTGATCCTGAGCAGAAGAGGCATAAGTAAACATCATTTCAGGAGTCCGATGTGCTGATACTATTTTAACCTGAGAATTAGAATTACAAAAGGTCAGGTCGAAATAGATTATACACAAATGAATATCACACATCAAATGGCTAAAGAATATGAATATATGCATATAACAGTAAGGTTCTAACCTTATGAGGTACATCAAATAAGCTAAGGATCTTAGCAGCATCCTTCATAACAGGAAGATCTGAATCAGAGCCCATGATTATCTCAACATGTGGGGTAACTGTATTAAGCAAATAACAGAATTTCAGTGTCATACTTTCTCAATTCATTGGTGAAGGCATTAAGCAAAAGCGCATCCAGCTACAAATCACAACCAATGTAAACAACTGTTGTTTACAGTATGATCCAACAATAAAATGCCAATATGAATCAAACATCGCAACTCTCAAATTGGTGGAAGGGGAAAAATAGTATCATTATTTGCAAACCCAGACCAAAAAACAATAGTTTCAGCAAAGAGATGGAGCTGACTGAAGGAATTAATACTATAAAAGTTTTTCAATCTGTCTTGATAAAATCTTAATACTATTTTTTCTGAATTCAAGTATACTATTCAACAAACTAAAACTTACAGTAGCCAAAGAAATCCCATATTTAAATATAAACCACCAAAAAAGCATTGAGGTACCCAAGGATTCAATAAAATGACCAACCATCTTTCTGTAACTTCTCTGCTTTTTTCAGGACATCATCCCCTGCATCTTCCTGATACTGGCTCACTCTGCAAATAACATGTCCAATATCATAAATTGGAACAACATGAAAGTTATATAGTTTATAGTGCACCACATTTCAACAAGAGAGAGTAATACAATAATTTTATTCGTTTGGAATTTAAATAAAATTCATCTAATTTTTTATTTATTTATTTTAAAAAATTAAAAGTTTGCATTATTTGCAACCACAAAGAGAGAGGATCCAACCTCGCAAGTAGATCAACATTGCCATTTACCCCCAACATTTTTGCTGCTAATAAGCCTGCACTTCTTGCATTATCTATTGCGACTGTTGCAACTGGGACACCTCTAGGCATCTGAATAATCAAACAGAAAAGCTTTTACGAAGCACATTTTAGAAGACAAATCACATTAAATAAATAAATCGAATTTCATTTTGAATAAAACAATAAACGGAATATGTTGCATGTGTGGCTACCTGAAAAATGTTTTCATAGAATGGAACTCGTTAGGCACACGTTAATGGGATGGATACATCTCTTTGAAATTGTCATTCAAACATTATCTTGGAAACATGAAAAAATTATGCATTCATAAGCATGATGTAAGAGAAATGCCTCAAGAGGCCCATTGCAAACAATTTTCACATGCTGTAAAAATAATTGAAAATGGTAAATTTCCCTTCTTTACATTCAAAAATATGTAATTAGCTCTTTGTCAATAGATAGAGAAAAATCTCAAGAAAGCAAACAACAATAAAGGGTACCTCTTAGGTTCCAGTTCTGAATTTTAGAGATGTGCTAAAATATCCATTTCATGGTATTTAAAGAGGATAAGATAGAAAAAGAAACATTTTTGTACTACAGTCTACCTGCACCACTGATAAGAGTGAATCGAGTCCATCCAATGCCGAAGCACGCAAAGGGACACCAATAACAGGTAAGGGAGTAAGTGCAGCAACCATACCTAAATATTGAGAAAGAGCACATAATCCCAGTAAGACCATTTGTGCATTACTTCACTATACATAGAGCAGAATGTATAAACCTGCCTGGCAAGTGGGCTGCACTACTATCACCAGCAATGATAATCCGAATGCCTCGCTCCTGAGCAGATAAGGCATAATCAAGCATCATTCTAGGAGTTCGATGTGCTGAAATTGTTCTAACCTGAAGACTCATAGTATATACGATTTCTAGAGTTAGCATTGGATTGTACGGAAAGATACCTTATACATCATTTCAAAAGTAAACTATAAATCGTGACTATGCAACCTCGTAAGGTACACCACACATGCTCAAGATCTTTGCAGCATCATTCATAATAGCAAGATCTGAATCCGAGTTCATGATAATCCCAACACGATGTGTGACTGCAATAAGCAAATAGTAGGAAGCAACTTAAATATCATGCTAAATTGGAGAGGCATTAAGCAAAAATGTAAGCAATTTTCAACTGAGAATCATAAGAAGCTAAGATGGAATGGTCAAACAATAAAACCCCAGCAACAATACCTATCTAGTGTAAGCGAGAAAAATATCAATTTGAAAGCTAAAAAAAATTCGACTTTCAGCAAAACATATGTAGTAAGAAGGAAAGGATACTCCAAATAGCAAAGCATGCAGCCTATTTCACTTCAATAATTTTTCCAAAAAATGAAAATTGCATAAGCATTACAGTTGTCTGGGCAATACTTCAATCTGTTTGAAGCTATCAACACAATGATATTTCAGCCAATACTATTTAATACTGAAACTTACCTGAAGACTGACCATTCGAGCTTTCTTCGAGTTTCTGGACAAGTGAATCATCCTTCCTACACAGATGGATTCCTATATTAAATAATAGACCATTAAATATTTAACCACAAAATATGATTCCTACCATGAAAGGGTCTACAAAAGGTGTTTTGAATAACTATTGAGCATTTCTTTTTTGGCATAAAAGATGGTAACTCTATAGACTTGAGTCATATGCCTAGACCTCAATGTTGATGATAATAATCAACTCTACCTTGGACACTGAGAAAATGTAACTAATTAAACCGTTTGAATTTATAGATTACCATTTGGATACTTTGCTAATCGCCCCGTTACAATGCCAAAACGATACCTTACTAACTTTAAGCTGAATGTCACTAATACAACAGTGTATGCCACAAGCAAGGATACTGGAACATAATATAATTTCATATAAAAGAGAACTCAATTTCAATGAATAAACTGCTCCAAACAGCAAATCAAAAAGAAAAAATAAACAAGTGAAGCAAATTACTGAAATTAAAGTGTGGACCTCGGAGAAGAAGTTCCCAAGAGAGTCACGTGAGGCTTGGCAAGTTAGATTCGAAGTTTCATAAGACTTGCTAGGTTGATTTTCCATTAGAAAGTTTAGTTTGTATGGTTTTCCAAGTGAAATTTTATGAAACGGAGACTTGAAGGTGAAATTGGGAGTGAAACAAGACTCAAAGTTTTTTGAAAGCACTACGTTATGAAGCATTTTAAGTTTTCACTGACTCTGTGCTGTCAGCACCACGGCGGAAGCCGGAAGCGGTGGCGACGGCTGTACTTTATTCCGCGGCACGGCGTGGCTCTTACTGGTGACTGTCTGCTGCACTTACCTGTTGATTTATATAGCAGAGAAATTAAGCCGAATTAACCGGGTTTAACCAAATAAGAAGGGTCGGGTTCTATCAACCTGTAAAAAAGGTATAAAATTTAATATTCAAAATCTTTTTTTTTCACAATTAAATTTAGATACATTTTAGATTTGTGTTGCCCTAATTTTTTTCCCAAAACGAATGTTAGTATACTTATATAGTGTTAGAATTACGAAGATTTATAATACGATAAAAATCTAATTAAAAATTATGAAAATTAGAAAAAATCAGAAAAAGGAAAGTGATTTTTAGCATTTATCTAATTAAAATAAAACAAAAACATTTCAATAATTATGAAAATTTAGGATTAGTTTTATGTAAGATTAAATGTTAAAAATTAAAACAAAAAAATATAATAGAGTATGAATGTATTTAGAAATTATAATATTATTTATAGTAATTTAAATTAAAGTTAAATTTATCAAAACAAAAAATAGATTTAAAAGTTGGGGGGTGGAGATCAATTAGGTGGGGGATTAAAAATCACTTCTTTTACAAAAATATGTACTTAAAATTTAGTGTAGAAAACAAATTAATGAGGTAAAAAAGGGTCCCCGTTTAATTTATGATCCGAAAATAATTTTCAAAACCTAACTAATATTCAATTTTTTTAATTATATAGTACAAAATGTGTTAATATAATATTCACTCAAAGTCATTTAATATATATATTGAATTTTATACTAATTTTTAGGATAATATTCAAAATCTATTTTTAAAAAACATGTAGACTCGTTTCTATCAAACGAGTTTTCGTACTATTAGCTTTTTAAAATATAAAACTTTACAAGTTCATAGAATAAACTTAATACAGTATAATGTGCCTAGGGGTGTATATGAGCCAAAACTCTTGGTGTTCGAAACTTGATTCATGAAATTGGAGAAATCTTGATCTCGATCTCGAGCCTTGCAAGCACAGAGAATTCAGGCTCAAGATCAAGCTCGATCGAGCATGTGAAGCTCAAGCTCGGCTCGAGCTCGACTCGTTTAGCATTCAGTACCCAGCTCGTATAATATACAAGCCGTTTGGGCTTGAGTTCGGCTCAACTCGAGCCAAGCCCGAATAGCTCGGGAGCTAAATTCTGAATAAAAGCTGTGTTTTTAATTAACAATAATATGAACACACCCATTTTATAACAGAATGAGGTAGGTTTATATTTTTGACCGTATAATCCAAATAAAAATTCATTATTGTAAGATAGAACATATTCTCAATAACAGAGTTCTTGATTCAGCAAAGCAATTTGCTTTCCCCTCAAACTTATACAGAAAGATAGCAGAAAACCTGTGTAATACTGTAGTCTGTAAAGACCAAAAATATAAAAGATTAGCTTGCAAGGTCATTAGGCTTTACTAATAATTTTACTTTTAACTGAATTTGAGTGATCCTCAAAACAATCGTATGCATCCGAAAAATTGTAGCTCTAATATAATTCAATATCTTATGTTGTTCATTCCTAATGCTTATCTGGTTTTGTCGAGTCACTGTTTCTTGTCTTCCTGATACCGGTTCACTCTGCATGTATTGTATATGCATAAATTATATTGCGCAAAATTTCAGCATAGAGTTCTGATCAACGATGAAATCATAACAGACAGAAAGGGAGAAGAACCAACCTTGCAAGTAGGTCAGCATCACCGACAACCCCCAATGTCTTTGCTGCGAAAAAAGCTGCACTTTTCGCGTCATTTACTGCAACTCTTGCAACAGGGTCATCCGCTGACTCCTGAAAAATCAAAATATAAAACTTTGTAAAGACTTTCAAAATTGATGAATAGAAGAGAAAAAATTGCAAAAACAATAACAAACTTAACCATTTTGTAAAAATTAAAAGAATTATGCATTAAATAACTATAGCCTAACAGAAGTATATTCATCATCCCTTTGCCAAAAGTTATTTGAACCAACAAAGCACATGTGCTAACATATATTAATACTGCTTCTCAATAAATCTAAAACCCACAACGTAACTAGCTCTCCATCAATAATTTAACCCAAACAATAATAATAATCTAAGAAAACCAACCCACTAACAAAAAGCGGCATATCATAGATTCCAGGTGTGAGTTTCTTAATTTGCCCAATAATTAATGTGGTATTGTTATGTACCCTATAAATGTTAATAGAAGTTAAAAAAACAGTCTTACCTTTCCATCCAATTCAGAAGAGCGAATAGGGACACTGATAACAGGTAAGCTAGTAAGGCCAGCAACCATACCTACAAAAAGAAGGCAGCTCTTCTAAACCTGGCGAGGCAATTAATGCAATAAAAGGACAAATATGAAGCATTATTTATTAACTTGCCTGGCAAGTGGCCATCATCACCAGCAATGATAATTTGAATGCCTCGCTGCTGAGCAGTTGAGGCATAAGAAAACAGAGTCTGATGTTCTGAAACTGTTCTTACCTGAAAATTATAATTTTGTATTACAGAAGGTGAGATAGAAATGGATGATATATAAGGACATATTATACGTCCAATAACTGGTAAATTCAAAAATCAGAATCAGTAATCACAAGGTAACCTCATTAGCTACACCAAACATGCTCAATATCCTGACAGCATCCTTCATCACATGAAGATCTGAATCAGAGCTCATGAGGATTCCAACAGACGGGCTGTCTGCATCAAGCAAACAATAGGAAGCAACTTGAATATCATAATTCATTGAAGAGCACTAAGAAAAAAAAACATAAGCAGGTTATCTTAAGCACCTAAAACAAATGCAATGGGATGGTCAAACGGTTAAATGCCAAAAACAATGTAACCACAAGGTTTGGCATCAGCTTAAGCTCACAAAAATGACTTAACAATAGCATTTACACTCAAATCATCATAATATTTAATCCATTAAGATTTGATACAAGAATTAAGGCACCAAAAGGGCAAATTACCTACAGATGGACAACCACAACTGTTTTCCTTCAGCATCGAATTTAGCCGTGCTTCTAGTGTGCCTATAGATGGCCCCACAAGAGTTATATGACCCATCTTCCGCTGCTTTCTCATTTCTGCAGCAACATTATAGCAATGTCAGTACTTGTTACAGCCATCAAATGCAAAGAGAACTGAATATGATCAAGGTAAAAAACTAACCTGGCTTATCATACCAATGAACACTAGCACCTGGAGTACCCAAAGCCCTCTCAATCAATTGATGAGCTAAACGGAAACCAGGCTCCCCCTAATCATAAAATCAGCATGACAATAAACATTTTAATAAGTGCTTCATCTTCTAAGAACAGAGTGGTAACAGCAATGAACAGACTACTTTATTGACATTTAATGCCATTCCTAAAAGTAGGACCCAGAATAATGCACAAGCACAGCTGCATCTGTGCATGCAAAGACACATGCCTATATGCAAGTTCATGCACAAATAACTTTTTAAAAGGCAATCAAGCCACATGACCTGAAAGAAAAAGTTTAGGCCCGAGATTTTACAGTAGAATAACAACGGAATGAAAAGAGAAAAGAATTTCACCTCGTCTTCACCCAGTAAATTGTACATGATAGCAGCTGGACATTTCATTGATGGATCACCAAGCGGAAGGCCAACAACAGCACGCAAATGCTGCTCAAATTGTGAGGTGTAACAAGCCTCAATTGTGTGGTGACCACTATTGTGAACTCTAGGTGCCACTTCGTTTAGTAAAATCTGTTCATATGCTCATAGTAAAGCATAAAAACAAGGCTAAAAACTTGAAAAAGCTAATGCAGCAGCTTAAAGAAATGAATATGTCATGCAAAGTTAATAATAGTTGCAAAATTACAACCTGTCCATCATTCGTCAAAAATAACTCCACTGCAAACACACCAGCACCCTCCAATGAACTAACAGCTCGGTAAGCAACATCATTGGCAACTTTCTTAATTTCCAATGGCACAACAGCAGGTGACTTGACTATGTGGCATATGTTTTCCCTACAAGATCATATCCAGATCAAATGCACAGATTATTTGATAAAATTCATCTGGAAACTTACACATTACTGAAGGTTTAAACACGACAGAGAAAAAACAAGTGACCTAAAGAAAATGAAATGCTGAATCTAAATCTTACTTGTGAATTGTTTCAACAACAGGGTAGCACAAGATAGAATTGTCTCTTCCTCTTGCGACAATGACAGCCAGCTCCTATAGTCATTGAAAATTAGAAAGCAATATGTCATCATTATGAAGACAAAAATTAAACCAAACAGAAGTTCTAGAAGATAACTTGAAATCTTCTCATAAATCAAAGGAATAGAAGGTAACAGGGAGAGAGTTCAGCGCCACTTCCTAGAAGGTAACTACTAAATTTTGAATAAGAAATGAGAATCAACTTCTCATACTTTTAAAGTTTGGAATCAACAATGTATCCATTACAAAATCTATAAAAGTTTATAACACCTTAAAGTAGAAAAATGTGCTAAGGGAAAAACCTAAGAAACTTGAATTGCACAAGTGACTCTGCAAGTAAAAGATCCAGCAATGTAAATGATTGATAAAAATGCTGGTACTGTTGTGCATCTGTCAAATGATACCATAAAACCTATCCATTTTCATATAACTCTCAAATCCTATTTCGCCTCTTTCCAGTAACCTTTTATGCACATATGAGATTTTGCAATCCGAGGAAAAGGTTTGAGAATAAATTGTAGACAAAAAGAACCTGAAGCAAAAACTACCACCATCATTATTAGAGTAAATGGTACAAGCCAGACACTGACCTTGACAAAGGGTGCCCATTTCTCAACATATAAACCACGATCAAATCCTCCAAGGGCTGCAAAACATTGAAAAGCTTAAAATCACATGAAAATAAGAAGCACCCACTCATTAATATTATGAATCCAAAAATAAATAAAAGACCACCACTAACCAAATTTTACACAAGCATAACTGTGGACCAGGTGACCAGCATACTTCCAACTAAGTGGCCATTATACTTTTGATCAAACCAAACAGAATCTTCCATAACATGGCAAGTAAGTGTAACTTTACTTCATGGAAATAGATGTAAAGGTTTCAGTTCATTTGGAATTCATACGGTTTACATTTTTCAGGAAACAATAATTTACCGTTTATTGCAGAAGAAAGCTCCTCTTCACTCTTGGCAACAGCATTGCCACGCCCATCATAGGCTAACCTTTTGCTCTTGATCATAAGAGGGTAGCCAAACTGACAAGCTGCTCTCTTAGCACCTTCAAGATCATCTATCTGTCTCAGCCATATATCAGGATCAAGAAATTGAAAATCTGAAAATATTTTCTTTCACGAATAATTTGGTAGGAAAATATGAAAATCACTCAGTAAATCCTCAATAAAACATTTATAATGAATGAAAGCCAACCTGCATGAACTCAGGAAGTGGAATTCCATGCTGAGAAAAATGGACCTTTTGGAGGAATTTATCCTGTAAGATGAAAACACAGGTCAAGCAAAATGCAGATAAAGAGGAACAGAGTTATGTTTGACATCAAAAATTCTGAATAAACAATGACAATAACTGGGTTTAGGATAATTAGGTGGAAATTCATGGAAGAGTTGTAACACATTACATGCACAAAGATGGGTCTCTACAAAATTTTATATATAACTAAAGATTCTTTAGAGAGAGACACAAACACCTAAACCATTTGACTTGATTGTACACATTACACAATAAAAAGGCTCCTCTAACCACCCAAGTGCTAACCTAGCCTGAATAGTAATACAGTAACATAACATTAAAAATCAACTATTTGCAACTCTTGCTCCTCACATCATCTTCCCTAAGGATAACGGTATCTATGGTAGTTGTCAACAAAAGATATTTAGAGAAACAAGCCTAAAGAAAAAGGGATACGACAGTAAAACCTTCTTGTTTTCAAATAATTTAGCCTCATATATGCATAAGGCTAACTACAAAATTTCTATTATCAAATACCCCAAATGAAAAGTTTAGCTATAGTATCATACATCCAAGAAGAATCTACATTGGTGAATATGTATATTATCCACTAACAAAGGTACACTGTTCGAGCAGAAAAACTCAATGCCTAAAACATTTATTTGTATAGCTTATATTTGTATAAAATAACAATTTGGAAGATGACATTCAAACACAGTGAGAATGATGAGAGACTTACTTGGATTATCCGAATGGTAGAGGCTTTAGGTTGACAATCTACTCCTTGTTGTTCAAGCTTATGCAATGTAGCGACATCAACATGTTCAATCTCAACAGTCAACACTCCACATCTAACTACCAGCAACAAAGACAGCATATAAAAAATTTGTTTCCACTAAAAACTATAGACATAGTAGCATCACCACAAATTACAACAGTTTCAAGAAAAACAGAACCTCTTCGCGAATTCCTCAACTGTGGCACTATCATCAAAACTACCAACCATGTGATGATAAGAAAGTGCACTCGCCGGACAGTTTTCAAGTGGGTCTAAAACCATGACTTTAATAGCCATTTGTGAAGCCGCTTGGCATAACATTCGACCTAATTGTCCTCCTCCAAGAACACCAACAATCATCTCAGATAATCCATGAACAGGTGTATGATCCTTCCTACACGTACAACAGATATTGAATAAATACTTCTAACTGAAAACGTAATTACCACAAAATAAATTGCAAATGGTGCTTTTGATAAACATTAACTTCCTTATCTGATCAAATATTACTTTCCTTAGAGCCAAACACAAAGCAAAATAAGATGAAAAATTCTAATAAATGATAAAATTTGCTAAAAATAAACATCAATTTTTTTTTTCTAATTTGAAATAAATATAGTACAAAACTTTGCAAACCAACAGCACCTAACTCATTATAAAAAATTAAAAAAAATAAAAACTTCTCAAAAAATGAAACGAATTACTGACCTGGTAGTAGAAGAATCGTGAGAGTCACGGGATGCTCGGCACGCCAAAACCGGATTTTTATAAAACTTTATGCTGTACTTTTCCATTAAAAAACTCACTTTGTATGGTTTAGGAAGTGAGAGTTTACGAAGCGAAGGCTTGAAAAAGAAACTTGAACCGAAAACGGATTCAGCGTTTTTTGAAAACGCAACGCTTTGAAGCATTTTGTTTTAGCGGGGTATATAAGCACCACACTGCTTCACTCTCTCACTACTGCTACCAGCCCTTCTGAAGGCACGGCTCTCACTATTGCTACCAGCCTATGGCGGCACGGCGGCGCTACCTATCGCCGAGAGTCTCGGTTCTTGTCTGTGTGACTGATGTCTAGTTACTCTGCTTTGTTGGTTTAGAACATAAATATTTCGGGTCAGGTAACCGGGTTCGGCTTGGAAATTGGATATTTACTTAAAGAAACACAATATAAATGTGTATTAACCTAATAAGTATTGTTTTTTTATTTCAATTAAACCTTTTAGAGAAAAAAATATTGAATTAAAAGAGTAATACTATACTTATAAAGAAATTTTACAAAAAATCTGATATAACAAAATATAAATGGAAGAATAAATTTAATGAATTTAACTTTTTGTTTTATTCTTTCATTTATTTTTTTTCACCTTACTTTATATAGAAATCTTTGTAAGATTTCTTTACAAGTATAACATTACATATCTGGTTTATATATTTTTTTAAAAATATATTTATATTATAGGGATATTGTCATTGGAGGACAAGTTTTTTATAAATTTAAAAATATATTAAAAAGAGATAAAACTCCTTTAATTTAATTTAAATTTAAGGGAAACATATTGAAAAGACATAAATTCTTATACATAAATATTTGTAAAAAATATTTTTAGAAAAATGTAAACAATTAACCAGTAACGATTACTCAAATTTGTTGTAAAAATTAAAATAACCAAAGGATATATTTGTTTGAAAAATTGAAATTATAATGAGAGAAGCAAGAAACTTAAAATCCATTTATTTTCAAAAATTAAAAACATAAAAAAAAAAGTAAAAAAAGCCACTTTAAAAAGAATAAAAACCAAAAAAAATTGGAATAAAACTAATCGCCAGTGCAACCAGCCGCGGCGCTAGCTAGATAGTGGCCAAGCCAAGCCACCGCCCTTGCCTGGCCAGGACCTATGATCAACGGCTATAAACAAACAGTATCAACGGCTTGCATTTTACACATCACTAACTATTACAATGAAGTAATTTTAGCCATTGATCTTACAGTCAATCCGCACAATGTATATCCTCCATAAACCGCCCCACCTGGCCACCCATATGAATTCGTTGACATACTAACCATTCTTTATTTGCCGATTTTGTCTTTTTTTTTTTTCTTTTTTTTGATAATCATCGGGATGTTTGTACCAACTTGTTTCGTACCTTAACTAATCTCTTAAAATCCTGAAAATCCAATCAAGTAATCTTCTAGTAACCACCTTTATTAACAGCTGGAAGGACTCGAACTTAGGAGCTCTAAGAGTCTTCTTTTAGTTTTTTACTATTTTACCATTACGCCACCAGTTGTGGCTATTTGTCAATTATGTTCCTCTTCGAAAATTGTTGTCTCACGTTGGCCTAAATTGTTTCCAAGGCAAACCAAATGTTAAATTTAACCTTTTGTTTTTTTATGACCCAGGGTGTTCAGACCAGCTCGTGCATAGCTTTACTAATTCCCAGAAACTCACACCTCTACTAATCTCTTGGGAACCTCAAGTTAACGACCAAATAAACCTTCTAGTGGAGACTTGTATTAGCAACTAAAGGGGATCAAACTCAAGACTTTTGAGTAATAAAATTAAGAGTCTTTATCGTCCCACTTCGATTCATCATAATTTAACCCTTTAATTTCCTACAAGTATTTTAGCTCTTTTAAGGCGATTTTAAAACATTTTATCTTTTTTCTATCGATTTTTAAAAATATTGTCCCTCCAATTGACAATATTTCTATATTATACTATAAAATAAAAAGCCCATTCCGTATGATTGAATAATTGTTCCACCACATTATTTATTAAGAAACTTTTGTCATAAAATAAGGCCTTTTAAATAAATAATAATCCAAATTTAAAAATAAGTAGATTAAAATAGAGATGAACTGAGTGATTAACACATAACATAAATGACAATATATTGTTTTCAGGGCCAAAAAAAAAAAAAAAAATCATTGATTTTCAATTATATTTAATCACCCTATATAATAATTATTATTTTATTTGGGTTTATATTCGTTTTAAAGGAGGAATGCATCGAATCAATTTTTATTTAATTTTAATCTTGGCAAAAATCAATATTCATTTAATTTTGATCTATTAAATATAAATTTATTATTTGAGATACTAGAGGAAACTAATATTAATTTAACTTTTTGATATATCCTATATTTAATATATTTACTCTAATCTACAAATATATTTACTCTAATCTACAACAAAATAAAAGTTAATTTTATCATTTTCATTAAAGCACTGACATTACTCTTGTCACTTGTTCTTCCTTCATTTCTAATATAAATATTATTGAATGAAAAGGTATGACTCACACTATCCTTTGAAATATAAAATATTTCTTATATTTGGCATTAATTCAAGTTAAAGTAAATATAAACCTAATTGAGCGATACTTTTGTTAGCAAGCGGAACTTAGTTGAGTATCCATAATGTTTTATATTTTAATAAATCCATAAGAAATTTACTTAGTTTCCAAAATATATGACTCAATGGATACTACATTAAAACTTTAAGCGGAATGTTGGGTAATTGGACAATGCACATGATCCTAAATTAAGTTGGTTACGTAGATGTTTGGTACCTTTTTGATGCCCATAATCTTGCTTACAGACGGGATATGTTTTTATTTATAATGACAGTATGACACTGCAATATCATGACGCTCTACATTGGTTTCTACTTTTTCCAATCATCCGAGATTCTTACGTTTTATGAAACCAGTTGAGAATGCATATGATTAAGATCTGTCATTCCATTATATTCAAAAGTACATACAAGTTATGATGTACTTTATAAACTCCTTACAATCATAAAGGAAGACAATGTAGCACATATTCTTCAACTCAAAGGGAGATATATCAAGGGAGACAAAATTAAGCATATTTCACTAAAGTTCTTTTACATTCACAAACTCGAGCAAAGTCGAGAGATTGATGTAAAAAAATACGTTATAATGATAATCTTGTAAATTTATTCACTAAGACCTTACCAACATCAACATTTAAAAAGTTAGTGTATGACATTAGGTATATGTCCTCTTAGTAAGCAACCTAAGTTAATTTTGTCATTATGAGGAGGAATGTTGATAAGGGGAGCATCAATTAGGGGCAGTTTAGAAATAATTATTGTAATGGACATATATGTATTTTCCCTTAATTAGGTTTTGTTCCATTAGGTTTTTCTAATGAGGTTTTTAATAAGGCAATTATTAAGGCACGTCCAACACCACTTTTCTGTTCATCATAGAATTGTATTTCTTTACTTGGGTTTCTGTCTCATTGGGTTTTTTCTAAGTAAAGTTAAATGCAATTATCTATAAAGGGTAAATGTACAACATACATTGTTATCATTATAAGAATTGATTTTTTTTTTTCGGGTATCGGAGGTGTTCATACTAGCTTATGCGTACCCCAACTAGTCCCTCGGAACGTTGAAGTTAACGACTCACCTCTAGTTGCTACCCCTTATTAGTAGTTGTGGAGATTTGAACTCAAAGACCTTTGAATAATACAAGCAAACCATCAAACTACTAAGAGGTAGTTGTGTAATTGATTCTTGTGGGCGGTTTGTTGGTTGGCAATGACTATAAACTTCAGGCCATTTCTCGCATTCTATGTACACAACACAATTGATAAAACAGATACAAAAAAATCCTTCTTATTTCAGCCCTTTCTATTATGTTCATTTACTTTCAGTCTTTCTTAGTTTATCTTCTTGCAAATTACATCGCTAAAATTATAACAGTTGTTTTTAAAGATTGATGGTAAAATAAATATATATATATATTATATAATATGAAATTTCATTAAGTTTATTTCCTTCAAAATTTTAAATTAAACATCTTTTCAAACCTCAATATTATAAGTTAAACGATAATAATGGTAAATCTAACCAACCACCACCGGAGATAATAATGGTAAATCTAACCAACCACAACTGGATGGCCTGTAAAAGGGTCCAATATAGGTTTTGCAACGGGTTATACTCAAACTCGGCTCAACCCTACTACGAGCCAATCACAAGTCTAAGTATTTAACGAGCCAAACCTACTTGCAAGCGGACAACCCTGGGTGGGATAACCATGTAAAGATATCTAAAAATGCTGGTAAAATATTGGTAATAGTAATTTTGAGATTTAAGAAGATTTTATTTAACCAAAAAAAAGTTACAAAAAGAAACTCAACACTTCTATATCGTTCTCTTTGAATGAAATCTCAATTCCAACAACAATTTCATTAGATATCTTATAATTAGAATCCCTCTTTCTTCTAGCCAACTCCTTCACTTCTGCAAAACCCTAGTTAGATTTAGACATGATACACTTTTGATTTATTGGAAGAACTTAAGTATTCTCTTTCAGATCCAGGAACGAGATCTTTTTTTTCCCTTTGGAAGATACAGTAGCAAAACAATCAAGCTATTGATAATTCCTATATGTATCATTTCTGGGTTCAATGGAATTCATTTCCAAATATAGATTTTTTATTTCACAGGATTACACAGACCTTCCACCCTTGTGTCTGCAGAAGTCATGAAGCAAAACTTAAGACAATGAACACTAAAATGCATGCTAATGCAGCTAACACACCAAATAAATTACAAAAAAACTTGAGCAATTGAAGAAGCAAATCAAATTGGTATGCAGAATTGTAACTGATTTCAACCTTCTTATTGTTGACTTTACACAAAACTTTTACAATGCAATCACTCATTCACTCACTCCCCAACCTTTCCAATGAAGAATAGTGTTGACTTTACACAAGAACTTGTACAATACAATACAATCACTCACTCCCCAAATTAAGGGGAAAAAAGAAAAAAAATAAATTACAAAGTGGGAAAAAAAAATATCTCACCAACTGCTTGATGCTTGAATGTTAGCCGTAGTATAATAAACAAGGAACCTAGCGAAAGGAACCCAACCAAAAAGACAAAAAAAAAAAAAAATGGGCCCAATATGAAAAACGGAAGCACACCTTATGAAGTCAAAACCTATTGAACTCTTTGTATATGAACAAAGCAAGCCTGTGATGCTGTACAATTAATTACCGGTCTTCATTGCCATAACTGTAGTTCACTTTGACCTTCTTTCTTGATCATCAATGCATTGCAGGAATCTGGTGAACGAACAAGTAAGTTGAGGATTAAAACTTGTCTTTGTGAATAACAAAATTGGATTGCACAATACATATAAACTTCAAAATTCATGGAACAAACTAAAAACTATAACGTGACCAAATCTAAACTTCATTGTGCACCATTCTACTAGCCTAAAATATAAAACTTCATTTTCATTCAAAATTGGAATTAATATCTACTATTAATACAGGTTCCTTGAAAATATAAAGTCACTTTTTATCATTACCAAAAGGGAGAGCAGCTTTAACCAATCATCTTATGCTTAACTATAAGATAAATTAGTAAATATTCAAAGACTAAAAGGTAACTGTTAAACCCATAATAAAGCACATTAGAAACAGAAAAACTTAATCTACTGATGAAATAACCTAGTTACTAATTGCTAATTAGTAGTCATTTGAGTGTCTCTGTGTGTGTTTGTTTCTCATAAAATGAGGTATCTGTATAGTCTGCATGTAGACTTATATGTATATAAGAATTTGTGTACAATATACCTACATTTGTACAATCTTCGCATTACTTACCAACAAACTAAGTTACTTTAGTGAAACTATAAAATCTACTTAACCACTATACTAACATGGATCATTTCGACCAATTAATTTCCGGTAAGAAATAAAGAAGAATAAGATGAATTAAAGAATACAAAGGTGTTGACCATGAGTAGAAAACTGAAGTGTTCACCTTGGAGATGATTATGCATATAGCCTCAAGGAAAAGTTTCATCTCTTCTTAAACCAATCCTTCGTAATTCTTGTAGGTGAGAAGCTATCTCCCGAATGAATCTAGTTCCCTCTTCCATTTTTGAGTGATTTAATTGTGAGCTCAAGAAAGTTCTGATCTGCCTCAAGTGCTTCCAACCTCTCATTCAGATCAGCAACCTCATTACCAAGAGAAGCTAAATCTGTCCCTCCACAAAGGACAGGAGTTTGCCCACTGCAATTCAATTCGGTATTTTCCTCACTAGTGAGCTGAGGTTTTTCATGTGAGGAAACATGTCCATGAGCACGTGGACTCCCTCTTGATGCAGATGCATTATTTACCATTGACAAGTCACTCCCTTCTGTTCTGCTGTTTGCCAGAGGAACCCCATTACAGTTGATATCCTCTGAATCACTTACATTAACTCCATTTCCAGAATATTCACCATTAACCAAGTCTGAGCAAAGCCCATTATATGAGAACATATAAAGCTTCTTCTCCAATTTTTTCAAACTTCGTAAAATATAGGGACCTTTCATCTTCAAACTCTAACAGTGAATTCTTCACAGCAGCTGTATTCGTATCCTCAGATGGCATATCTGTTTCAAGATTTTTGATAACTGAGTTTGTAAGAGTAGCTGCCCTATCTTCACCACAAGTATCTTTTGAATGATCCATTCTGATCTCTCTTTCCTTGCAGTCATGAGTTGGCTCCAACATGTTCTCCACCGTATATACATTTGGAAACTTCTTTCGATAAAACTCAAGCTCTTCTTCTAGATCTTGAATCTCTTTCTCCTTCTCTGCTAGAAGGTCATTTGTCTTTTGCAGTGCTTCCATGTCATACTCAGCTTGCTCTTCCATCATTCTCAAGTTCTGCAAGGCTTCCATGTGGAGAGACGCCTTCTCCTCCTGCAGTCTAGTAATCATTGCCATTGATTGATTTACAGCAACAGCTGAGGCATTTCTTTCTTCCTCCAACTCCCTATACAAAGCACTCAATAATTTTTTATCATGCTCAACCTGCCGTTTCAATCGATCAACCACACTTTCACCTTCAATTTCACTGACACTGCTTCCGTCCAGAGATTCAAAACCAGATTCATTTCTCTCAAGTGAAATCCTCTTTTGAAGAAGTTGCATCCCATTAGAGCTAGGAATCATCACTATTGAAAGACACTTTAGGACTCATATCAGGCAGTACCTGCTCAAACCCTCGAGTGGCAGATAGTTGTGACAACAAGAGCCTTCAGATCTTCACTAAGTCTAGAAGAATCCTTCCCAGTCCACTGTTCAGCAAGCAGACCAGACAATTGTCTTCCTCGGTTTCCAACTGCTACCTTATAAGCATCGCTGAGGTCCAATAAATTGGAAGCTTGCAGACCAGTATCGCTGGAAACAGAATTTCTTTCCGTAACTGGTTTCATTTGATGTATTTGGCTCACTTCCCAGCCTTGCAGTTAGATGTCTCCTCATTTTCATCACTTTTTGAAACACCTAGAAAAAAGGATATTAAACAAGATAAATGGTCAGACAATAGCCATTAGTGCTGTAGCATTTCAGGTGTTTTAACAGCACAAATAATATGTAATTCAGGCTTAAATTTGAGAGCTTTGTACTCTCCATAGATTGAATACTTTTAAAACAATATCATTTCTGTATCAGATGCCAATAATTCAATTATCACCCTCTGTTATATCTCACACTTAAACATATCTGATATTTGGAAGTAAGTTCTTCAGTTTATGGAAAATGTATTTAATCTTTTATACATCCTTGAATATATGTATTAATGCACCGCAAACAAAAGGATAAGACCTTAATAATTATGTATACAAAGCTATAATTTAAGGTTAGTTTTTGATAGCTAACTAAGAACTTATTCTATAGAAGTTCTGGAGGATGGGCACCAAATTTGTTATAGATGCACGACTGCATGAGGAGAATATGATATGCAAATTGATCAAAATTAATAAAGAAAAATTCAAAAAGATATAACTTACAGCTCTCTTTTGTTGCTTCAATAGAAGATTCCAGTATCGTTGGACAATTGTGGGACATCATCAGGGAGAATAACCTTGCTGTCTTCTGACACTTCAGGAGTATCCCTACCATTTGATGGTGAAGGAACATCATCAACAGAAATAATCTTGCTCTCCTCCAATACATTAACAGCAGATTCAATAGGATTAGACACTGGTGGGACATCATCTAGGAGAATAACTTTGCTATCTTTTGACATTTCAGAGGGGGTATCCATGCCAGTTGAAGAGATGTTACTGACAGAAATAAGCTTGCTCTCTTCTGATACAACAACAGGAGATTGAGCAGCATTAGACATTGGTGGGATATCATCAGGGAGAATAACTTTGCCATCTTTTGACACTTCAGGATGAGTATCCCTGCCCTTTGGTGAAGAAGGAACATCATTGGCGGAAATAAGCTTGCTCTCCTCTGATACATGAACAGGTCTTTTAGCATCTGATGAGAGATGAACCTGATCAAGGAAAATAAGCTTGCTCTCTTCAGGTTGCATCAACAAGAGATTCCCATGAATTTGATGGAGGAGGGACATTATGATAATTAAGCCCAGTCTCCTCTGATTCATTAACAGGAGTTTCAGCATTGGATGATGGAGATACCTCATCAAGGGAAATAAGCTTCATCTCTTCGGTTACCTCAAAAAGAGATTCCCTGAAATTTGATGGTGGAGGGACATTATGGTTGATCAGCTCACTGTCTATTGAGACATCAATAGAAGTTTTTCCTGCATTTGATGAGGAAGGAACATCATTGAGGGAAATCAGCTCAGTAAGTTCAGAAGGATCAGCCTTGAAGCCAATCTGTTCCCAATTCAAGTTCCTCCAAGCTGTGTCTAACTGCGGTAGTAGATGCAACAGATTTGTCATTATCGGGGAGGATGATATCTGATTGTAACTGTGAGAATGGAATTAAAGGCTCAGGTGCAATGGCGGGATCTATTAATTTTTCTAAAACTGATTCATGTGATAGGGTAATAACGTGAGGCTCCGACTGCACACATTTATGTGCAAGATCATCCTTCGGGACCACTAGTTTCATGGATTACAGCATCTGCATCATCGTCATCAGATAAAACTTCAGATTCAGTATCTGAAGTAATCTTCAGCTCTGTGTATCCTACATGAGACAGCGGATCTGGCCCGCTACTCTCCATGTGAGTAGCTCTTATTGGAATTGATCGTTTTTCATTTCTCTTCTTCAAGTAATGCAGGCTATGTTCACCAGCATCTGATACAGGCAAATCAAGTTCAGAAGTCTCTAACCCAACTTGATTTAGTCTGTATAAGTTTCTGGGCATACCCTCTTGGGATCCATGGTTCATTGCAGCAAGAACAATGCTTAACACTTGATTGATTATTGTTGTGATCACCCTGAGGCAATGGTTCCTCATCAAATCCAAAGCTATAATCCTCCCCTAACTTACCAACCAATAACCTGTATGTTTCAGTGTTGGACTTGTTGACTGTGGCAAATGAGAACAAACAATTTTCACACATTCCATGGACATCAACAAGCTTATTGTGCGCATGGCAGAAACCTAAGGATGAGATTTCCAACTTATGACTGCCGCAGAACAAATCCCAATAACATTTTAATTTTTTTTTGCCCAAAACATGATCAAGTCTTGAGCAAAGCAGACAGGGGGTTTGCAATTCACAATAACAGGCAAATCTAGTAATTAAATATGAAAATATAGCATCGATGAACAAGAAAAATATCAGCAACCATTCAAGAATAGCCGATGCCAATGCTCTGCGAAAACCCTGGGAAGTTCTCTGTTGTTTAACAGCTGAATTTCCCCTGGCAGCCATGCCCTAGCAAAACCAAGTGGCTTTAGAAAGGGATTAATTCCTTGAAAGCTGAAATGCACGAAACTCCAATCCTCCTAAAAGGAAATTAAAAAATCCCAGACAAGAACAACACTGTAACCATCATTGGACAAATAAAACAAATCAGATCCAATAGAAGAAACAACGGCAAAACAATAGCAGTTCACACTTTCCCCACATCATAAAGCTAAAACTAAACAAGATGAAAACAGAACACTTCAACGTGAATGGCTATTACAACGCATCAACAAAAGGAAGCTATAGCATTAACAATCATACATAGAATTTAACAAAATATAATTGTTTACCTAATGAATATGATTGTTTACCTAATGAATATGATTGGTACCAATAAAAGATTTTAAGCCAAAAAACAAAACACTATATTTGGAAATTGACCCATTTCCCATGCAGGCTCTCGAAATCAATGAAAACTCTAAAATATGCCTTGAATAAGAAGCTAATAAACCATAACTGATATTATATCCACACACAGATAAACAGTCAGATGAATCCATCTCTTTTCAAGATTAATAATTATAAAAAAATACTCATTTCCTCAGGAAAGTCCTACTCGCCAGAAAACCGACATGCACCCTGAAATCTGAACCTCACAAACCAAAATTTATATTGAAGATAAACTAGATTTTCTTACAGGTCACGCTAATAGGATAACAAGCAAATGAAAGAAAAACCTTTCTGGGAAGATCAGCCTCACAAGAACACTAACAAATGGTTAAAACAAGAAGTTACCAAAGCCAAGCTCATTAGAGGAGATCAAAACAACTCCAAACTTGAGAAGATGACAAACCAGAAGCTACCAAGCCATATTGTTAACAAAGAAACACAAAAACTCAGCAAACTTAAACCTTAAACCCACCCCTTGCAAAAGACCAATACTCATGAACAGGCCAACGTAAGCCAAAAGCAAAAGATGACAAAACTACAAAGATCAATCAATAGCCATCATAATATAGCCATAAACAGAAACCATAAGGACCACCAAAAAAAAAAAGAGTAAAACTTTCATAGCTTAAAAAAGTTTATCAACCTAATTCTCATTAAAATCCAACACTTCACAGCAATCAATGCAACGAATCATATTCATCCAAAACTTAGAATTGATAGCCAACATCACAATCACAAACTCAATTCTAATATATAATCAACACCGATGACAATCCAATCCACCTCATCATTCAACGAAAAAGGTCAACAAAAAAATCTCAAACAACAAAACTGTAAAAAAAAAAAAAAGAAAAAGAAAAAAAAGTGTTACCTGTTCATGTGAGGCGAAAGAATAAGGAGATTCAGAAGGAAAGCATAAAATCAAAGAGACCCAGATTGAAATTGACGACAAAGAACAGAACCCATGTAGTAGTTGCTAAAGATACAAAGATTGAAACGAAGAAAAACAAATGTTTTTGTATATATACAAACCAAGAGTGCACGTAGTTTTCACTTTATATAAAATAAATAAATCAAAAGAAATACAAACATAGCCGACAAAAGCCAAAAAGTCGGCTGCTGATGAGAGAAAACGACATGTACCGAAAGTTTAACCATCAAAAGTAAAAGTGCTTCCGTTCATTCCAATTCAATTGAACTGTCAAAATAGGTTTTTTTTTTTTTAGTACTCAGTATATCAAAAAAATTATGGTGATTAATTTCCATTTACTTAATTAAAAATCCAAGTGAATTCCAGTACTTCAAAAACCGTATTGAAAATTTCTAAAATCATGAGAAAATTAAAAAAGTAAAATTAGTTGTATAAATTTTAGTCGAGATTAATCCTAATTTTGGACTAATAGTAATTACCCATTTGAAAAAGATGGTTAATTAAGCAATTATGACATGCGGGTGATGAAATAAAGTGACCGACTAATGAAAATGGAGGTTGGCGGGGGCGCCGACCAATGAAATCTGTGAGGTAGTTGAGAAGGCAGCATGGGAAATGAGTAAGAATGATTTGACAGTTAAACCACCTGAAATATTTGTATTTTACCAAAATGACCTTGTTCTTGTTGGTTCCAAAGCCGTGTTGACTTGGTTATTCAGGTCTTTGGCATGTTGGGCGAGAGTGATATTTTTGAAAATGTCATTTTAGTCATGCCGGCCAGAAGGTGAGCATCATTTCTTACAAATTTAGTATATAAGTGGGGACAACATTTCCATTTAGGAGATAATTTTAAAAAAATTAAGATAATATATATTAAAATAATAATGTTAATTTATAGGATTTTATTTAATAATACATAATTTTTTCTTTTAAATTCCAAAAATCTTCCATATATACTTAGCAAGCCCGAGTTTGAAAATGGAATTATTGTTAAATATTGCTATTTTTTGAAAACAAGAAACAATGAGCTTTGGTTATGTTTGAGTTCTAAACTTGAACTTTTATTGAACCTTACAATCTTTGAAATAATAAGGAGAATTATTAATAAAGAAAGATGAAATTAATAGTTTGATTATGTTATCACACTAGAGAAATGATATATTTAATTACAGAAAAAGTGGGGGCGGCTTGAATATTTGAAGTTTGTTTTAGTGGCTATAATCTATATTTAATTAGAATTTGAGAATTGTTTATGACTAAAAAAGATGTAATGAAGTTTTAAAACATTGAATTTTTGGAGATTTTTAATACTTTTGAAAAGTTCTATTTAAGATGAAAAAAAACAAAAAAAATGGTTACTAAATATTAAAAAATGGTTACTAAACGTTCGTCACGTATTGTTTTTACCCAACCCCACTCAACGAGGTAGATGGAGGATATTATATTTTATATGATATTTATCTTTTATAAGTTTTGCTGAGTATCTTAATGGTTTCAAAGTAAGTCTAACATGAAAATATGATTTTTTTTTTTTTTTTTTTAATTTTAGATTTAATCAAAATAAAAATTACACTAATAATAGGGTATATATAAGAACTAATTTTGTATTAAATAATAAATAAATATAAGAAAGGAAAAGAAGAAAAATTGTTGTGATGTCACAACACACTTGAATAATGGTGAATTGGTTTATATAAAATTAGGTATGATACAAACAAACACAAGATGAATCAACCTTACTTTTATGGGTAAACTTTTTTTTAAATAACAAAAAATATTCAAGTCAATTCACATACACCTCAACTAATTCTTTGGGGTTTTGAAATTGTTGATCGGGTAAGAGTCCTAGTGGAAACACCTCCTATTAATGTTTGGGGGAACTTGAACTTAAGAGTTTGTGAAACTTCTCTTTGCTTTTATGGGTAATTTGTGAGGTATAAAAAAGATAATTAATTGATGTTATAAGTATAATGTTTGAGTGGTTGAATTTTGCAATAAGAGTGATTGATGTTATATGATGATAACGATATTCACACAACCACAAAACTTATTTGGATAATCTCCCAAATTAATTTGAACAATTATTAATTCAAAATTTACCTAATTAATTAATCATTTTCATATTTTAAAATATTAAGTCTAGATTCAAATCACAAAAAGCTTTATATCGTTTTTCATATTTTTCTCTCCTTTTTTAATTATTTAAAAAAAAAATCCATCTCTTTATTTTAGGTAAAGACTTATTACTGGAGTTGGAAAAATAGGAACAAACCCATATATTTTATTAATTAACTTAAAGGAAAAAATAATAGGGCCAAAACAGTAAATGTGAAAAACCTAGCAAATTATGACATATATACCCTTGTGTTTATCGCAAACAACAATAAGCTTTGGATTTCCCTTCTCATCCCTTACCACTCTCCCTCTTCTGCCCCTGTAATTCCCTTTCCCAATCCCACCCTTGCCACCACTCTTCACTGCCCTTCTCTTCTCTTGGTATTTACCAGGATCAATTTACCCGCCAATTTTCCTTCTTTCCATTTTTTCAAATTTCCCCCAATTCCCACAAACCCTAATTCTTTACTCCGTCCCAACTCCCACTCGTTCCTTGCCGTGTCGTGTGGTGTCGCGTTCTTGCTTCTTCCTTCGTCTTTAGCGATACCCACTTCCTGTTTTTCGCTTGTTCAGTTTATTTTAAGTGGGTGCGGTTTCTGGGCCTAGTTACGTTTCCATGTGCGTTGTGAAGTTCAGGTAATTTTTTGATTTTATGTTCACTGTTGAGACTTTTTTTGTGGATTTTTGTTATTTTGTCATGTTTCTATTTTTTGGTGGGGTTTATTGGGTTTTATGGCTGTTTTGATTAATAAAAATGAATTGGGTTCTGTTGAGATTTGTTTATTTTGCTTTAAATTTTTTTTTTTTTTTTTGAAGGATTGTTGTTAATTATGTGATTGTGTTTACTGCTTTTGATTTTTGGCTTTAGATTGATGTTTATTGCATTATGTTCTCTATATTTTGGTTATTGTGGCTATAGTTGCAGAAATAAATATATTTTATGGACAATTTGGAGACATATTAGGTTATTGATGTTCATCAGGCTTTGCAAGGTTTGAGAATTAAAAGATTAGCATCTTAGGTGGACTGTTTGATTTGGTATCTTTTTTTCTGTTTAAAACTGCTGAGTTGCTACAAGTCTTACTGAAATCATATAACAAAGTCTGAAATTTCATGGTTTATTATTTGATAAGGAGCTTGCAAATTCAATGTAAAACAGTGTTAGGAGGTTTGAAATTTGGTTTGCCCAGTTTCTTATGTCAATGTCATGTATGGAAAATTTTGTTATGTTTGCATTTCTTTTCCTTTTGTTTTGGGACATGTTTGGGGTCATTATGTGGGACGAGACTTGTTTTTCCTTTTGAGTATTTGTGCTGGATTTGAAATAAATGGCAATGACTTTTGATTTAACAGTCACATTTATTTAACAACTTTCAGGCATATTTTGACACAAATCGAAAGAGCAGTGTCTTTGACCATCTGAATACAAATTCGTAGTTCCTTTTGACAGCTGATTTTGTGCTGGTGACATATCGTGATTGATTTCTTCAATGGCGAACCACGATTTGATTCTTGGGCAACGGCACAATTTAGGTATGGGGCAGAACCAACAGTTGGTACTAGGTCATAATCATAATTTGGGTCTGGGCCAGAACCATGAGATGGAAATGGGACAAACCCATGAGCATCATTTGGGTTTAGGACAGCAAAACCATGAATTGGGTTTAGGACATCCTAATGATCAGGACTTGGGTTTAGGACAGAACCAAGACCAACAAGAGGAAGATGGTCAGGACTACGGAAATGAGAATGAGTTAGCTATGGAACGGAAACCTGATCATGGTGACCATGAATTGGCTCTCACCGAACAAGGTCATGAGTTAGCTTTAGCTGAGCATAATGAATTGGCTGTTTCAGAAAGTCAAGATCTTGATGAGAATCTAGAATTAGCAGTGGACCAGCACCATGAAATGGCAATAGAACCTGTCGACGATTTGAGTCTCCACCATTCCCATCTTATGGTTAGCACTCCTGTCATACAGGCTCGCACTCTTGCTCAAAATCCCACTTACGAGCTGGTGGTCGGGCAAGAGTTCCCAGATGTTAAGAGCTGCCGCAGGGCATTGAGGGACACAGCTATTGCCCTTCACTTTGAAATGCAAACCATAAAGTCTGACAAGACTCGTTTTACTGCCAAATGTGCAACTGAGGGATGCCCATGGCGCATACATGCTGCAAAGCTCCCAGGTGTTCCGACCTTCACAATCCGGACCATTCATGAGAGCCATACATGTGGAGGAATTTCTCACCTTGGCCATCAGCAAGCCTCAGTTCAGTGGGTTGCAAATTCTGTGGAGCAACGGCTCAGGGAAAATCCTAATTATAAGCCAAAGGAGATATTGGAGGAGATTCATCGGGTTCATGGTATTACCTTATCATACAAGCAAGCCTGGCGAGGCAAGGAGCGGATTATGGCTGCCATGCGTGGGTCTTTTGAAGAAGGGTATCGCTTGCTTCCTCAATACTGTGAACAGGTTAAACGAACAAATCCGGGGAGTATTGCTTCTGTTTATGGAAATCCAGCTGATAACTGCTTTCAGCGTCTCTTTATATCATTCCAGGCATCAATTTATGGTTTTCTGAATGCCTGTCGACCCCTCCTTGGACTTGATAGGACATTTTTGAAAAGCAAATACTTGGGTACTTTGCTTCTTGCTACTGGTTTTGATGGAGATGGCGCTCTGTTTCCTTTGGCATTTGGTGTTGTTGATGAGGAGAATGATGATAATTGGATGTGGTTTCTGTCTGAACTTCATAATCTGCTTGAAATTAATACAGAAAACATGCCAAGGCTTACTATTTTGTCAGACAGGCAGAAGGGCATTGTAGATGGAGTGGAAGCAAACTTTCCAACTGCTTTTCATGGGTTTTGCATGCGTCACTTGAGTGAAAGCTTTCGCAAGGAGTTCAATAACACAATGCTTGTCAACCTTTTGTGGGAAGCTGCTCATGCTTTGACTGTGATTGAATTTGAAGCAAAAATTTTGGAGATTGAGGAGATATCTCAGGATGCTGCTTACTGGATTCGCGAATTCCCCCTCGTTTGTGGGCCACAGCTTATTTTGAAGGGACACGGTTTGGTCATTTGACAGCTAACATAGTTGAATCATTAAATACTTGGATTTTGGAAGCCTCTGGGCTTCCTATCATTCAGATGATGGAGTGCATTAGGAGGCAGCTCATGACTTGGTTCAATGAACGCCGGGAGACCAGCATGCAGTGGACATCAATTCTTGTGCCTTCTGCTGAGAGACGTGTTGCAGAAGCCCTAGAACGTGCACGCACTTATCAGGTGCTTCGTGCTAATGAAGCTGAGTTTGAAGTTATATCTCATGAAGGGACAAACATTGTGGACATTCGAAACCGCTGCTGCCTTTGTCGGGGATGGCAGCTGTATGGTTTACCCTGTGCTCATGCTGTGGCTGCTCTCCTCTCTTGTAGACAGAATGTCCATCGGTTTACTGAGAGTTGTTTCACTGTGGCAACCTATAGAAAGACATATTCGCAGACTATTCATCCAATTCCAGATAAAAGTCTATGGAAAGAGTTGTCAGAGGGAGATCCAAATGCACACAGAGCAGTTGAGGTTATTATCAACCCACCAAAATCACTTAGGCCTCCTGGCCGACCACGGAAGAAGCGAGTTCGGGCAGAAGATAGGGGACGTGTTAAGCGAGTTGTGCATTGTAGTCGTTGCAATCAGACAGGCCATTTTAGAACAACATGTGCAGCACCAATCTAGTTTACTGTTGAACGTGTGTTTACTACTGTGAAAAAGGATTCTTCTTTTATTATTGTTCATGTAGTTCTTGGTAGTTATTAGGATTCAAGTAAATGCTTAACTTAATTTTATGTGACTTGACAGTATTGTGGATTTAGCTCATTATCAGTCATCTTATGAGTGTTCGGTTCAATAATGCATCCATGGTAGTAGTATTCAATGGGCTAGATTTTAATTTTTGATGTTACTTAAGTCTTTAGTATTCTTGGCTGCTAGAGATGTAAATTGTTAGCTTATTCTCAGCTCTTCATCTAAATGCTGCTGTATGAGAAACCTGCTTGTAGGAAGCCAGGAAAATGTATGAATGAACTGAAACGAGAAGTTGTATACTGTAAAGCACATCTTGGTGATTTTTCAACAATAGAAATTACACATCAAATAGAGACGTGCAATCGCATAACATATGCGATTAGAATTTTACCTCAAAAATTTAACACATTCAAATCATCAGTTTATTAAGGTTGCCAATTATGGAACATGCATTGTATTGCAAAGAACCATGGCTTCCTGTCCCGGTATGCCAATTCTTTTCCAAATTATTGATAAGGGAGAACAACATTTCATTTTCCCACCCTAAGGTTTGGCGAAACGACACTTTCCCACCCTTCAAGTTTCAAAATAACACTTTCCCACCCTTAAGTTTCAAAATGACACTTTCCCACCCTTCGCTTAGTAGGGGTGTTCGGTTCCGAGTATCTTGCATTTTTTGAAAGAATCGAAACCGACGGTTCCTTGAAATTTGGAATTGGAACCAGAACCAATGGTTCCAATTCCTAGGTACCCGGAATTGAAACTTGTAACAACGGTTCCCGTTTCAATTCTGGATACCCTATAAAATTACAAGGACCCCCCAAAAGTTTTTAAAATAGAAAAAAACCCTTAAAAACTTACAAATACCCCCCACCTAGCACTTGTTAACAAAAATAAAATTACAAATTCAAAATTACAAACTCCATTACTTTGTGAAGATAGATTCTCAAAAGTCAAACCAACTTACTTTAAATATTATAAAATATAAATATAAATGTATTCACATTATTTTTTCTCCAAAAGTTTTTAATTAACCCCCTACTCTTTAATTTTATATTATATTAGTCTCGGTTCCCGATTCCGGTTTCAAGAATTTGGAACCAGAACCTACCTATTGACAGTCGGTTCCGGGTAGGAACCGAACCAAACCCTAGATACCCGTCGATTCTCATTCCAATTTGTTCTTTTGAACACCCCTATTCCCTAGGTTCTGTAATGTCTTCCGTTAATATTTTACTGAAAAGATGAAAATATGCTTAAATATTTGACTTTATT
>CM047909.1:9522180-9563507 GCA_026229545.1 Pistacia atlantica | reverse complement strand
ATGGTCCTTGCATGCTTGTAAGTAGAGGTGGACAAGGGACCCGTCCCTTGCGGGCCCAGGCCTGGTCCCATTTGGGACTTGCATGCTTGTAAGTAGAGGTGGACAAGGGACCGGTCCCTTGCGGGCCCAGGCCTGGGCCCGTTTGGGACTGGTCCCAAATGGGACCAGTCACTCATGGGCCTAGGACCGATCCCAGGCCCATGAGAAAAACCAGGACCCGAACTAGGCCCTAGGCCTGGTCGGGACTGGTCCCATGGGCCCAAGACTGGTCCTAGGACTGGTCCCATGGGCCTTGGATAATTTCCTTTTTCCCCCTCAATTTTTTTATATTTTGGGGGTAAAATGAAATTTTATAGGGGGTTTTTAATATTTTTTAGGGGTAAAATTTATACATTTATAAATTTTTTAGACCTGGAAGATTTTTTTTTTATAAATTTTATAAAATTTCATTTTAACCCTCGTAATTTATATTTATTTTCAAATTAACAGGGGGTTTTATGTAATTTGACAAGAGACTACATTGAAAAAATACAAAAAAATTTGGGCCCAAGCCTGGGACCGGTCCCAGGCCCGGGCCTTGGAGGAGGGCCCGAGCCCTCCTCCTTAGGCCTGATCCCGAAATCCGGTCCTCTTAAGGACCGATCCTAGGACCGGGTTTTAGAGCTGGGCTTTTGGGCCCGGTCCCAAATGCCCAGCTCTACTTGTAAGTTTCGAAATCACCTGATGAAGTTGTCAACGTAGGCACTGATCTTCTCCAATGAAATGGCTTTGGTAAATACTATTTTATTGCTAAAAAATTCAGACAGGCCATTGGCGCTAGCAGCAGCAAAGTACAAAGCATTATTCAACAAAAGGAAATAGAAAACAATGGTATTTAAGGCTCAAGACTACAGGATGACACATCTGTGGAATATATAACATGTAAATAATTAATTATGTGATATCTTGTTAATTTATAAATAAGTGAATTTATCCTGAAACTTAGCCCTGACAGGGTTATTATTCACCATATCTATCCAACAACCCTTCTTGTTTTTTTCATAATATCATGCTTCTGGCAGATCCCAGTTACTTTTAGAATTATATGTAAAAGTTTAATTCTGACAGTAGGACTAAATGTTTGTGATCTTTGAACATATCTATATATAGTTCAAATTCTAATTTGCATATGCCTATCTCTTATTTATTATTTGAATTCTTTTAAAAAAAATTAAAGGTTAATGGTTGTGTTATTACAAAATTACAAAGTTATGTTAACTACACTGCCAATAATGTCTAGAATATTTTTAAAGACATTAGCATCTGATGCTAGCAGTAACATGTAGCACATTTTGAAGAATTTCTGAACTTATGGAATATATATATTGCAATTACATGAGGATTATTTACCTAAAGCAATTCCTTAAAGTTTATCTGTAACCATTCATATATATAAAAGCAATATATTCCTTGACTATCCAGGTTTATCATGGGAATCAATATTGGACCATGTTAGCTTTTAGCTTTTGTTCGATCAATTTTTGAACCCAAGGATCTTGTGCTGCTAAACTATTGATCCAAATCTATATTTATATCCTTGGTTGAGAAATGTTGGTATTGCCAAGTAGCTCAGATTAGGACGAGAGAAATTAAATGGGACTAAAACAAAGCACTCGATGTGCTTAATCCGGAGATCATATTTTTAGTAATAGGGCGGGGATTCTCTACCATCATCACGGAAAGTAATTTTCATTCACTTTATATTTAATTATAATTTTGTTCGAATTCTTACATTAATGCATTCTTCTTTTGTAATTATAGGAATATATGTGGACGACGGCATGGTGATTCATCTTATGGCAACTGCAAAGGAAGATAAATCAGGTTTCTCGTGTCCAAGCGTGGCTCTGTGGAGACCGGGATAGTGGAATCATCAAAACTTGCAAGTTTTGACTGTTTCCTTGATGACAATTACCTTTTTTATCTTTAAACATCTCATCCGTTGCAAGCCACCAGATGAAGTTATCAGGATTGTCACTGAGTTTCTCCAAGGAAAACTAGATTTTGGCAAGTACAACCTTGCATTTAACAATTGCGAGGATTTTGCATCCTATTGTAAAACAGGTGTCCGTTTATGTTATCAAAGGTTAGGGTGGGTTTAGAAAAAGTAGCTTAAATAGTGCAAAGATGAGTTCACATGGTTTTGGTCTATAGCTCATAAATACCATGAATATTTTAGTCTCACATTCACACGTTTAAAGACTTGAAATTGGACTTCTATGGAGACATTTAATGCCACCGAATTGGAAGCAAAATTTTAGCTTCATGTCTCTCAAATCGAAAATGATAAGAGCCACTGAAGGTTGCACACCGAATCTATGCACCGAATGATGTGACAAAATCATGACCGTTGATTAATAAAGTCAACATTCTCAAGCTAAGATGGCCGGTACAAGTCTTTGCAAATCCCTTATTCTTCATTCATCTCTTTAATATCAATAATCACCAATATTAGTCTGTGAAATGAAGAGCAAATTAATGAGGTGATCTATTAGTCCCTAAAACAATTGCATATTTCTTTCATTTTTCGGCTTTTTTTTTTTTTCGCGGAATATTTGAAGAGACAGAGGATATATATCATTTTTTAATGAACTTCGTAGTGATTATTTTTAGTCTTTGCTTAAAGTTTATTCTAACATTAAAAGCATCTCCATGCTTTTTGATCATATGCATCACCCAAAGTATGAAGATTGCTCAACTATCAAGGTATTCTCTTGTATAGCTAAGGCCATGCCATTCACATAAAAGTAAAACGATTCCTTGACAAACTAGTAGTTTTATTCTATTTTTTCAACTAAATTTTCACACCTGAATTATTCTAGTGTCTATATCTCTGCATGAATATATGGAATACTCCTTTTTTTTTTTTTTTTTTTGGGTATAATTTGCTAATTTCAATCACACATATAAGATACAGTTGTCATTGTTTCAAAATTCAATAATACTAAAAATATATATATATTTTTTAAAATGTCATGGTTCTTGCAGGCTAATAAGTTTCGAAATCACCCGACGAAGTTGTCAACGTAGGCATTGATCTTCTCCAAGGAAATGGCTTTGGTAAATACTATTTTATTGCTTAAAATTTTCAGACAGGCCATTGGAAATAGAAAGCAATGGTATTTAAGGCTCAAGACTACAGGATGACGCAATCTATGGAATATATAACACGTAAATAATTAACATAAAGTGATTCCTAAACATTTTTAGTCTAGCCACTCATATAAAACGTTATTCGATAAACTAACAGTTTAATTTGTTCGTTTTTTCCTATTTCATTGATTCTCTACCTACTCAACTATATTTTTAATTAATCTATTGGCATATCTTGGTAGGATTTCACAAAAGAGCTATTATTAAAGTTTATTCCTTAACAGTTTAACATTTGCTATAAAACAATTCATTTATAATGAATTCATATTCTTTTAAGATTATATTCCAATCTCTAATGGTTCTTGCATTTTCTCTCCATTTATCTATAAATTTGTAATGGTTTAATTAGAAAGCAGTTAATCTCTAATCACAAATAGGAAATTAAAGGAAAATTTTATTAAGATGGGACAAAGTTCAAGCCAGCTCCAACCGGGTGATCTCATCACTACTGACATATCAATGTTTGTAAACTACAATCATCACGGTAAGTTTTTCAGTTTTCACACTCTTTAAACTTACATCTAATTGGAAATAGATATAAATATAATTCACTTTCTAAAACAAAAACCTAGTATATATTATATATACACTGTTGATAACGTACACCATCTAAGCTTTCTTCAATTTTAATGATATATCAACTCAATTTTTCACCAACTTTTTGCGGCAACATAAATCTGTATTCTTAAGATAATTGACAAAATTTTCAGTGGAATTATTGTAATCTTATTATATTTTGTGGTACTACTGATAATTTGGTAGGTAAGTATATCATAGACTCCATATATTAATCTAAATTGTTATTCTTATATTTTATTCAATAAAAATCATATACAATCATATTGTATATGTATTTATATTATCTTTCGTTGAAAACTCTCTTGATTTTAATAGGAATATATGTGGGGGACGACATGGTCATTCATTTGCTACCACCTGCAAAGCAAAGTAACTCTTCTTTCACATGCCCAAAATGTAAGCACACACCAAGATTACATGGTGGGATCGTCAAAACATGTCTGGATTGCTTTCTTGATGGCCACTCATTATATATTTTATATAGTAATTCGATGTACTACAAGCCACCCGATGAGTTTGTGAAGACTGCCACCGAGTTTTCCAAGGAATAAGGACCTTTGATCAATACAATTTTGCTTTTAACAATTGTGAGGACTTTGCCTCCTCTTGTAAAACAGGTTTAAAGTCATCTGAGCAAAGAGATAAGGTCATCAAAACATTATTGGTGGGCACCAAGGCGGTCGCCAAAGCGAGTGCCACCATGGCAGGCATCGCCACGGCTTCCGCGTTGCATTTCGTTGGTAAATGGACTGTTGGTCGAAAAAGTTGATGGTGGAATGGGTTAGTTAGGAATGGGAAACCTGGCCTTGCCCCACCCCGTTGACATTCCTATGTACAAGTAGGTTTAGGTTTTAAATTAAGGTTTTACTCTATATAGGAAATTCTGTAATAAGAACGTTACGATATTAATTTTATCAAACCATGTTTCAGAAACTAGTCAGTAACCCCTTAAAACCCTAATTTCGTCCAACTTCTTCTAAATTCATAAGGGTATAGTGGGATTTTCACTTCCCTCTATTCCTTGTTCTCCTTTCTCCCCCTCTCCTTCTTTCCCTTTTTCCTTCCTCCCTCTCCATTCCTTTTTTTTTTCCCCTTTCTTTCTCTCCCTTACTGTTGAACCATCAACGCAACCATCTCCCAGCACCACCAAAAACTATTTCTACCATATCCCAATTCATCAGTTTAAGTCAAAACTTCTTTCTCACAAAACAGAAAGACATATGTTAAATGGGAGGCCAGGGACAAGAGAGATGATATTTCCACAAAGGATTCCTAAGCCAAGACAAAACATAAGCTGGTCTGGAAGAAGCCTGACATCTTAAACTTCACGTAGTAGTAATATATTAAGTACAGGTACACATAAACAGTTGCTGAGGTAGCAGAAAAGAATGCCAATGTTAATTCTCGGCATTTAACTGGAAATATGTCCCCACGGTTGTCACACAAACAGTTGCGACGATGAGAACATCTGTGTGTTTAGAAGCTGTGAGCATTACCCAAGAGATTTCTTCAGGTTTTTAATTACAATTGCCCACTTCTAGAGCAATTACATGTGGCATACATAATCTTCAAATTTTACAACCTTAAAGGCTGTTGGTTCATCAACCCAACTCAATTACCTAGAAATCCAGTGTTGCCACTAAATTGAAGAAATTGAAGTTTCTTCCCCGATTCTTGTATCTTTTAAATAGATTGGACGTGAGATCAAGATGCATCTTAACAATGTATTAATTGGTGGTTCTGCTTCTCTTTTGGTAGTTCCAGTAACGAACTTTATGTACTCAATTTAAAAGCATTCTCCTTGGCTCAAGATTCTCGAGTTGCACAAATATATACTGGTTGATTGTGGTTAGTAATTAATTAAATTTAAATGGTTGGAAGTTCTAGACGAAGCCTTATTGGTTTGGTTTCTCACACGAAGAATACTTGTCCTTATTTACATAAATTAGCATTAAAGGTAATTAAATTATATCAGATAATCTGTTGCAGTTAATTAATTAATTAATGTATGCAGATATAATATATGTGTCCATTTTAGCGGAAGAAAAGAAATATATAGATATGCAAAAATGTCCTCATGAACACCTGAAGGTGGTGGAATTTGTAGGTTTTGTCGATTTCCGGCAGAATTAAAAGCCGCCATCGACTTGATTGAAACCGCCACAGTACTTGAAAAGTTGATAGTTGAACTTCTTCCCGATGATCAACATGGTTGGGAAGCATAGAGAATACAACAAAGAGAGTACAAACTACAAAGATGCTAAGGGATTAATACCTCGAGAGTTCAAGGGTGAGGGAGAGAGAGAAAAAAAAAAAAAAGAAAAAAAAAAAAAAAAGGAAAGGAGGGGACAAAGGAAAAGCGAAAGAAGGTGGGGGTGGAAGGAAGAGGGGAAGACAGAGAAAAGAAAGGGGAGGAGAATGAAAATACCATTATACCCTTATGAATTTAACAGAAGTTGGACGGAAATAGGATTTTAGAGGTAGTTTTTGAAACATCTGGGAGTGAGGTGATTGAAAAGGTCATAACTGTCCGAAAAGTCAGACTTTCCAAAACCGTAGGGGTAAATAATTTTTTTTTTTTTTTTTTTTTGTGCTCAAAGGTATCCGAGCTAACTTGTGCATATCTCAACTAATCTTCCGAAGCCCTGAAGTTGACAACCAAGTAAACCCTTCAAATGTCACCCTTATTGAGAGCCACATTTATTAAGGCTTATATGAATTCGAACTCAAGAGTTTATAGAACCCCCTTTTGCTCTTTTATTATCAAGTCATTCAGTGGTAGCTAACAATTTGTAATCTTGCTACTATAGATTTCATATATATATTTATGCTTCATTAACAATATATATCTCTTTAATTTAGTTTAATGGTAGCTTGATTATCTATTTTGTTTACTGTAGTCATGTTACTAAATTCATCTAAAGAATAAATCTCATTGATTTTACTATGCAATATAAAAATAATAAGAAAAAAAAATTAAGTCAGTGTTACAAAAATATTAGCTTGTGGTATGACTATTCTGGTATTTTTATAATATTTTAGATTTTTTTTTTTTTATGAAGAACTAAATAAATATAATTCAACAAAATCCAACTAAGGTATGCCTATATTTTATCCAAATAGTCTATAGCGTACTATATTTTAGTCTCGAATAACATCAATTCAAGTATATAATATGTTCCGTGATCATAATCATATGATTTACCTTTATTATTAATATATAATAATGATACATAATTTGGAATAAAAAACTTGCTTTCTAAACTTGAGAAGAGAACATTATTTATTCCTTTTTGACTGGGTTACATGGCCAAATGACAGCTATAACTAAACTGTCTGAATCTCTTTAAAAGAACTTGTCGATATTTTTTATTAAATCTTTTTTATTACTAGATGTTTCATAGAAAAAAAATTTACCACCAGGAATGTACGGGTTTACATATACCTCAATTAATCTCTCAAGACTCTAAAATTATCGGTTGGGTAAAAACTATAATGATCACTCCTATTAACACATTAAAAAAAAAAAAAGTTTATTGAGTGATAAACCTATAGAAGAAATAATTTAACAAATATGTATTAATTCTATAAATTACTCATGATATACATTTTGATATTAGCTTGAGATTCATGTACCATCTCTAGATGCATCCAAATTAATCTTTGGCATTTCTATGAATGAATAATTATTACATATATAAGAGATAGGCTCTTGATTTACTGCACAGTTTTCGGAGCACGTTTGGTCCTGGAAAGCCAACATATATAGAACTTATTCTTTGAACTTGTAAGGAAGGTTGGAGCCAAGAGTGAAATTCTATAGTTTTGACAATTGGAGAAACAATTCAATACCTTCAATGCCAGAATGATTTAAGAAATAAAAAGAAAAAGTTGAATAAATCTTGTTTGATGTTCAAAAAAATATATGTAATTAATTTGGAAAGATACTTACAGATTTTGTTGAATAAGCTTCTATGTTATTTTGTTTTGTATTCCGTTCAACAATACTATATGTTTTGTTAATTTGGACATAATTCCAGTAAATGAGGTTTTGCGTAAGTAGAGACTCCAAAGGCTAATATATACATAACATAATACGACAATAGAGATTGAATCAATCTCAAGATCAGAACACCATAACGAATATATGCCATGAAATTTCATAAACATATACAATGTTGAGATACACGACTAACTTTAACAGTTTCTTAGTGTGCTGATTTGTCGAGCCTATTAATATCGTATTGAGCCTTCACCTAATAGTTTGAATTTTTAGATGAGATGATAACTTAACAATACTAAATAGTACATCATATATTAAGTACTTTGTACCTTGTATTATTAGCTAATACAATACAGAGATACACCAAACATTGTACTGTACTATTTAGTACTATATAATGGCTTTACACGTACAATCTGACCTACCCATCGGCATTGAGGTGTTTGATTTTATTTCAAAAGAAAGAAAATACCCCCATAGGTTGATCACACACACCCTTATAAGATTCTAAGACGGCTTCAAGGCCCTGGCAAGCTACATGAAAGTTGGAAAATCCAGCTTTTTAGCACAAGCTCTCAAATTCTTTTGTTGTCCTTTCTAACCCAGCTGAAAGATGAGAAAGCATTGTCATGTCCAATCTAGAAGTATACATAGAATACTTGTTTGACACAGGTTCTTCTAGCATTAGTACAGTTATAATAATCAGTTTTCCATGTTTTGGCAGTGCTGTGTAACAATTCTTCCGGTGCTTTATGCAGTTTCCATTGCTCCAATTATTAAGTACATGCTGTAAAAAAAAGAGATAATAAGAATTATGAAAGAAAGAGAAAGTGAACCATTTAAGTCATTGAATGTTGAATGTAAAATTCTAGTGAAATAATAGTTAATTTCCAAACAACCTGTAAATAATTGCTTCTGCGGTTGGGACACTTGAAAACATATCTCCTCCAACATGTTCGATACCTGTACAAAAGTTTTACTGTGTTTTAAAATTTTACACAACTCTAATTAGGTATCTGGGAGTATCTATGTATAGAAATGAATACCAGGAAAAGTTGGTGCATTTTGTATAACATGAGGGAAATCAAAATTAATGCCCTTAATGTGAGGGTACATAGAGGTGATCATGTGGAGGCGTTTGCCGGTTCCACCACACCAACATCAACCAATGATGCAAGTCCCTCATATCCTCTGCATACCTCATATCATCAGAAATTGGGAAATACCATATCCAGCGCCTTATTCAAAGTTGGATCATTGCACATGTACTCATACAAGGTAATACCATTAACTTTCTTGAACAAATCACCAACTCCTTCGAGAATCCCTTCCTTCATATTCAACCTGTACATTGTACAAACAAGAGATTAATAACTTAACAGCAAAAAGAATTAAAAAAAAACTACGAAATTAGGTTTTGAATACATTTCAATGCATATACCAATGAATTTGGATCCTCTCATAATTTGAACTTTCGTGAAATTTTAAGAATTTCATGGTATATGTGAATTTACACTTATCAATGGTTCAAATATACTTATTTGTTACATTCTTATTTAGTTGTTGTGTGGTCAATCCGGAGAGGATAATTCCCTATTAAGAGAGAAGATATTTAAATTTGCTCAATTTGGAAGGAAGATATTCAGATTGACTTAGACTCCAACTAAGGTAGCCGGAGATAATGCTACTTCCTAATTCTACGTATTTGAATCTTATATCAACTCTATCATGTAAATGGGTGCTATATAAATCCATCATAACTTGTTTTCAGGGGGGTTGGACAATTATTCTAAGCAAATTTTCTTAGAAACTATATTGTTCTTTATAAGCTCTCATAAGCAATAAGATAATAGTGGACGTAGGTTCAAGTTCAAATTAAATTGCCGAACCACTTTAAAAATTATCTTGTGTTCTTATTTATTACTCTCTTTTTCTTAATTCATTGCTGATTTTCATTAAATCACGCACACATCCGTTCCAGTTCTGGTAGGGTCAATCAAAATTCTTTGGTTGGTACAAATTTATGTATCAATATTTTGGCGCTAAAAGGAGGGCTTGAACACTTTGACCTCTCTCTGTTTTCCAGCAGTTTCTTTTCCATTTTCCAACCACAAAAAAAAAAAAAAAAAAAAAAATCAGCCGTGGCTACAATCAAACTCTGGAATCAAAGCCGTTGATAGATGGGGAGTATTAAGCATTATAAAGTATAAGTTTGGCAATTTATTGTCAAGATATTGAAGTCTATTTCTCATATCAAGCTCTCCATGCTTTCTGATCGAGCTATGCTCTCAGATGAAGCTTTCCATGCTTTTTGATTGAGCTATGCTCTCAGATGAAGCTCTCCATGCTTTTTAATTGAGATGTGCTCTCATATCAAGCTCTCCATGCTTTCTGATTGAGCTATGCTCTCAAATCAAGCTCTCTATGCTTTCTGAGCAATGCTCTCAGATCAAGCTCTCCATGCTTTTTGATCAAGCTCTCCATGCTTTTTGATCAAGCTGTGCTCTCATATCAAGCTTTTCATGCTTTCTAATCAAGCTATGCTCACATCAAGCTCTCCATGCTTTCTAATTGATTTATGCTCTCAGATCAAGCTCTCTACGCTTTCTAATCGAACTCCTCGCGCTCTCAGTTCGAGCTCTTTATGCTTTCTAATCAAGCTCTTTATGTTTTCAGATCGAGCTCTTTATGCTCCCTAATTAAGCTCATAAGCTTTCTCATTCGCTTGAGATCATGTGTTCAAGATCTCTCAGATCTCTTAGATCATGCCAGGCATAACTCAAGTTCTTCAATTAGATATTGTAGCCTATAGTGCAACAGCCATCCAGATCAAAGACATAAGTTTTTGAAGCGCAATTACGCACTCCAAAAACTGGGGGGCTATTGTTGTGCGGTCAATCTAGAGAGGATAATTTCCTATTATGAGAGAAGATATTTAGATTGATTCAATTTGGAAGAAAGATATTTAGATTGACTTAGACTCCAACTAAGATAGCTGAAGATCATGCAACTTCCTAATTCTACATATTTGAATCTTATCTCAACTTTATCATATAAAGGGCTGCTATATAAACCCATCATAACTTGTTTTCAGGGGGATTGGGCAATTGTTCTAGGAAAAGATTCATCATTTGTAATTCTCATTCAACAAGAGAAACAGTGGACATAAGCTCAAGGTCTAACTTGCCAAACCACTTTAAAAATTGCCTCCTATTATTGTATTTTCTCTTTAATTATTCAATTTTTTATTTTCGTTAACTCACATGCACATCCATTCCGATTCCAACAGAGTCAATCGGAATTCTCTGGTTCGTATAGATTTCTGTATCAACATTTTGGCAATAGAAGGAGGGCCTAATTCACATCAACTCTCCGTGTTTTTCCAACAAGTCTAATTCTTCAGCGAATCCAAGCTTCTTTTTCTAGAATCACGTTATCAAATGTGAAAATCTAAGTAGGATAAAGTCTGAATCTAGCAAAGTGGTAAACATAAGAATTGTAGCCCTTTGAGTTAGCTTTCCGACGATCAAGAATCATCCAAATCCGAGGTCTGCAGCTCAAGTTATCATCAAAATATTGAAGCACGTTCCAAATCAGAGCTCTTAGACCGCATGGTCAGATAGCTTAGATCACTCGCTTAGATCACTTTGATCTTCAACTTTAGATTGTGTGAGCAGATCGCTTAGATCGAGCGCTCAGATCTCTCAGATTAGAAAGAGGTCTCGAGCTCCCATGCTATTGAGCTCTAAAACTAGCTCTTTAGCTCCCAGGTTATCAAGCTCTCAAGCTAGCTCTCAAGCTACCTAGGCTATCGAGCTCTCTAGCTCCCAAGCTATTGAACTCTCAAGCTAGCTCTCAAGCTCTCTAGCTCCCAAGCTATCGAACTCTCAAGCTACCTAGGCTATCGAGCTTTCTAGCTCCCAAGCTATTGAACTCTCAAGCTAGCTCTCTAGCTCCCAAGCTATCGAACTCTCAAGCTAGCTCTCAAGCTCTCTAGCTTCCAAGCTATCAAGCTCTCAAGCTAGCTCTCTAGCTCCCAAGCTATCGAGCTCTCAAGCTATCGAGCTCTTAAGCTAGCTCTTTAGCTCTCGAGCTCTCTATGCTTTCTTATCAAGCTATGCTCTCAGATCAAGCTCTCCATGCTTTCTGATCGAGCAATTCTCTCATGTCAAGATCTCCATGCTTTCTAATCGAGCTATGCTCTCACATCAAGCTCTCTATGCTTTCTGATCGAGCTATGCTTTCAGATCAAGCTCTCTATGCTTTTTAATCGAACTCCTCGCACTCTCAGCTTGAGCTCTTTATGCTCTCTGATCGAACTCTTTATGTTCTCAGATTGAGCTCTTTATGCTTCCTGATTAAGCTCATAAGCTCATTCATTCGCTTGAGATCACGTGTTCAAGATCTCTTAGATTGCGCCAAGCATAACTCAAGTTCTTCAATTCGAGACTGAAGCCTATAGTGCGACAACCATCCAGATCAAAGACATGAGTTTTTAAAGCACAATTACGCACTCCAAAAACTAGGGGCCTATTGTTATGCGGACAATCCGGAGAAGATAATTCCCTATTAGGAGAGAAGATATTTAGATTGGCTCAATTTGGAAGGAATATATTCAGATTGACTTAGACTCCAACTAAGATAGCCGAAGATCATGCAACTTCCTGATTCTACATATTTGAATCTTATCTCAACTCTATCATGTAAATGTGTGCTATATAAACCCATCATAACTTGTTTTTAGGGGGGTTGGGCAATTTTTCTAAGCAAATTTTCCTAGGAATTATACTATTCTTTGTAAGCTCTCGAAAGCAATAAGATAACAGTGGACGTAGGCTCAAGTTATAACTTGTTAAACCACTTTAAAAATTGTCTTGTATTCTTATTTATGGCTCTTTCTTTTTTCTTCATTGTTGATTTTATTAAATCACGTGCACATCCATTTATGTTCCGATAAAGTCAATCGGAATTCTCTGGTTAGTGCAAATTTCTGTATCAACATTAGTAATTGTCAATCCTAATTCCCAAGCATTTATTTGTTCAAGTAATAACTCTAGATAAGAAAAACATCATGATCCATACCACACTGGTAACGCATCTGGGTGGTAAAAAAAGAGCCAATACGTCAGATTAGCGGATGAGTTCATCATTGTTGTTGACAAAGAGTTGAGAGGCGGGTGTAAAAGCGTAAAGTTTCTCAATTCTACCATCTTCAAGGGTTCACAATGAGTAGGATAGCATTGAATGGCTAGCCAGGAAATACAGCACATGATCAAGCATTGAAGGTGTGGATGGCCTACTGGAAGGTAGCGTATCAACTGAAATGTGAGTACCAGGGCCTACTTTAGCAATTATTTTAAACAAATTCAGCTCGATGGCTGCTTTGAGGACCATGGGGAACACAATTAAGTTGTAGAAGAGCATGGCATCAACAAATACTTCATTTGCTTTGCTAATGGACTATGTTTCTTTGTTATCTATAGAGCCTATCTTCTATCCTTTGTTATATTTTATTTGCAGTTGCAGAATAAATTTAGATGAGTGTAACCCTTAAGTAGGCGCTAATTCCAAGATTATTGTTAAGTTGCTATCCACCTAAAACGAAAGTAAGTTGTCATCTCGCCTAACTTAAATAACCTTTAAATCGACGCTAAAGTAATTTCAAGATTATTGTTAAGTTGCCATCCAATTAAAAGGGTAGTAAGTTACCATCCCACTTAAGCTTGAGTAACCTCTAAATTTCAAGATTATTATCAAGTCCTTCACATCAAACTCTGATTTTTTTTTTTTTTTTTTCGTTTTCTTGAAATATGGTTGGTGAAGACTCAACATATATTACACCAGTAATTATAGTCATAACTGTTATAGTAGGGTTGATGCCAAACCTTGTCAACGTGGACGGTCAGAGCTTAGGTAGGTTTTGCAGCCGTTCAGACACAGGCACGTCACATGATGACGTGAGCAGCATGCTCCTGCCAGTGTAGTGGGTATACACCAGAGTGACGAAAGGCTGGATGTCTAATCCCTGCACAAGTCAAGGAAATCAATCGAGTAGGTGAGCAATCTGTCACACGCCCTCCCGAGTATCCCTATCCCATTGGATCCGGACGCTCCAGGAGACTCAAGATCCCGAAAGGAAGGTGAATATTCATTAAAAAAAAACATTCATAAAAACAATTCCATCTAGAGACGAAAGTGAAAGGTAGTGCATTTGCATCTTTAAGGTATAGAAGGTGGAAATACACAAATAATTATTCTAAAAACAGGAACTAAAATCCAGTTACAAAAGAAATGTAGTATCAGAGTCCACTAAAGTTTGTAACAGATGCAAATCATCATGCGTCAAGGCCAATCTAGAGCGTAGAGTATGCTCCACACGAACCCAATCTACGGTCTTGGGGGAGGAAACATAAAACAGTGAGCTGGGAAGCCCAGTGAGCGGATAATATATTCTATACAAAAATAACTTTAACTTTGAAAACGTGCATGAATAATTATATGCCACACAGCACTAATGCACTTACGTGATAAGACAACAACAATATATATATATATTATTCTCGGATGCCATGAAATCACACACCACTATCATATAAAATAAATCAATTATCACCAACCTACTAGCACTTAGGGGCCTGGATCATAACTATCTAAACCAGTCCCTAACTTAGACATGAAGCTACACCACCCGCAATCTACCCTCGGGATGGCACCATCCGCAGTCTACCCTTGGGATGGCACCATCCGCAGTCTACCCTCGGGATGGTACGAACATCATTGGATAACCATGCTCGACCCACATCTACCCCCGGGGCGTCATGATATGGTATCAAATATAATCTTGCCCATAGTCTACCCTCAGGGCGTCCAAAATCCCACGCCGGCCAATAATCGCCTGGTGTAATCCCGCCCAGGGCTCGTCAGGCGTCCGTCTTGTTCTAGTAGGATATCCCAATGGTTCAATAGGACGAACCATCTCAATGTACGCATGAGGATAAATGTCAAATACTAGCTGATGTCTGGAGGGGGGATGGGTACGATTTCCAATCCGGGAGTCAAACATAACAGTAATCATGCATCCACAATTTCATTCCAAATATGTATCATGCATGCCTTATGCATATATAAAGTATAATATGATATAAAATTCCAATAAAAGGCATGTAATCATGAATGCAATGCTCACCACGTCAAAATACAAAAGTATATAAAATTCTATTTACACCCTATATTTATCATCAATCTTCTGAGATCCCAAAACTTCTAAACATGACAATTAACCCCCTACTGCCAAGAGCCTATTGCCATAAGAAAAAATCTAACATTTTTATTCAACACTCTTTCCGAAATTTCCAAAATAAAATGTACCATTTATAGTATTTAATAACTCATTAACTTCATATCCATTCTACCTTAATATCAATTCTACCTTTTTACCAACTTCCAACACTCATTCCCACTCAACAATCATGTTTAATCAAGTCCGCAGTTTATAAAAATGCAGCAATTACTACACTGATGACTCCAAAAATACCAAGCCAACAATGCAACAACAATACAACAAAAATATAATATATATATATATATACTTTAAGTAAACCTCCAGGTCATGATTTTATACCCATTACCACCCAAAAAAATCCAGCCAATCTCTAACCTTTTAGGCAAAGTAAACGTTCACATTCTATACAATATAGGCCAATAGTCTCATGCCCATTATTTCCCTAATTTTCCAGCCGTCCACTCATCACAAAGCTTAACAACATTCAAATATAAAATTCAAAATTCATTTAGTATCCACCCATATTCATGTTTCTAATCAAGTCAATTTTATAACTAAACCACAACCTTCCAATTCATTTCACACAATTTAATTAGCTGCCTTCCCACACATGCAATTGCATCTTACAATGCAATTAAACAAAATTATATCATTAATACACCTTTCCAGTAGCCGAAATGCACATGCAATATACCATTCAATTCATGTAAAAGCCATGCCTAATTATAAGTAACATGCAACGCATAAGTACCTCTATTTAATAGCAATTTACCCAATATTTTCATAAACATAATTTCATACTCTCAATTCCAAACACATGCATGTCACAGAGATCTTCAATTTATTAGAAATTCAGAACTAAAGAACTAAAATAAAACCTCAATCAATCAGGTATGCACACGCATATGATCATTCCAACCAACACATGATTTTAAATGCAAGTTTAATAATATTCCACTCACACTTTCTCCTTTGCTTTTAACTCAAGTGCTCAGTCCTCTAATCTTCTTCACCTATTTGATCCAAAATTATTATAGGAATTAAGATCTAAACAAAGAGAAGTTGAAAGATCGATTAAAAATGATAAAGGATTAAAAATGCATGCGTAACCTTATTCCTTTATCCCAAAATTTCTCTGAAATTTCTTCTCCTACAAGCAGCACTCGACTCTCCTCTATTTTAACTCAAATGTTATTTTTCTCTCTTTCAATGTGCATAGGAGAATGAATGTGAAATGAGAAAGACAAAAAGAATAAAACAAGCTTCTCCTCACACTTTATTTTTTTTGTTTCTCCCAGCTATCTCTTTCTCCACTCCACCATTCCTCGTCTCAATTTAATAAAATTTCACAACCATCAATGGCAAAACAATGTGCCAAAACCGTGGGCTAATTCTCCAAAAGAAATTCTTTAATCCATCTTGCAATGGCCAATTGTGCATGCATCCCTTAGTCTTTGATTCTTACATCTTGCACCCCAAAATCCTTTAAATAAGGTTAAGTTTTATCATGATCTCACCCCTGAAAAATTATGCTTGTACCCTTGCATGACACAACATTAAAAAGACCCCTCATCTTTAATCAATTTCCTAATGTTGTTGAAAGATTTTCACACTTCCAATTTCACACAAGTGCTCTTCCAAAACTACTTAATAAACCCACCATGCCTTATTTCTTACCAAAACATCTCTAAAAAGTTTCAATTCTTACATATTACCCCCTAGATTCACATAAATAAAATTAAATAAAACCTTCAAAGAAAATACGGAGTGTTACAAATGGGATATAAAGAAGGATTTGCATGACAATCTGACCCATCACAGATTTAGTAATCATTACCTCAATTCATCCCACTATAAATAGAGGGCTTCTCTCTCGTTTGTGGGATTAGCTAATTTGTCTCTAAAATTGCATACATTCTCTCTCTCTCTCTCTCTCTCTCTCTCTCTCTCTCTCTCTCTCTCATGTATTCACTTGTATTCTCTAAGCTATAAATTAGCTCGTTGAACGCGATATGATCTCATATATTAATACAATACCAGTGGACGTAGGACTCACTTATTTAATCATCCGAGCCACTATAAACATTGTTCTTCATCTTTTATTCAACCCAATACGCCCATATACACGTGTGTCTTCTGAGTCAGCTCAGCATTTCCCACGTGCGATTAGTTGGTGTCAAAATCAAGCATCAACAGTTTGGCGCTAGAATGAGGGCCTGATTTAGTACTTCTTCTTCATCAGGAGAATCTTTGACTAATCGGTCCCACAGCAGCAAATGGCTCACCGATTTGAATTTGAGCGAACCAATTATGGTGATGAGGAGATCCCCAAGGTACAAGAGGACACTTCTCCCGAGGTGCCCTTAGTCCTACAAAATACCATGGGGGATATCCCTTTAAGCTCACGGCTTGACCCAACCGTCATGAGCTACCTAGAGAGGTTCAACAATACTCTCTAAACGGTCAGCCAAAGGTTGGACCGGTTGGATCGTGTCATGCCACCTGAATCAAATGAGGCGGTGTCACCGCTAGAAATACCTGCAGGTCGCATGAAAGCGAGAAAAAAGGCAATAGCCCATGCCGCACGCACTACATCATGTCAAAGAAAGAGAAAGCAAGTGCCAAACAGCGGGCCTAGAGGCTCCAAAGGACTAGCAAACACTGACCGCACCTCGGGTAAAATACCCTTGGTGCAAAGACTTGGTGACATATCACAGCCCAAGCTGTCCCGTGCCACGTTGCACGAGCACTCCCATAAAAGTGCAAGGCGGGGAGATTCTCATTATCGCTAAAATGACGACTTCGATTGTCGTCACGCAGGAAGTTCCTACTGTCTGTGAGTCAGTTCGCACCACCACAGAGGTCAAGAAGGTTCCCTAGACCATTCAACACCATCACACAACTCTAGCCAGCGTGTGTCAAGAGTAGTTGGGACTGTCGGCCCAGGCGAGAAAGAATCCAACCTACGGTCTTTCCTCAATCGCAACCGTGAGGGTCAAACCCGCGTTATGAAAAGCGATCCTCAGATGGCTCCTCTGCCTCAGATTGAGGAACTACAGCGAGCCCTGGATCAGTTAAAGGCTTAGCGAAATGAGCAAGGGTAGGTCGCAGAGGCGTCTCCCTTTTCTCTAGCAGTGTTAGCCGCCCCTCTTCCATCAAGATTCAGAATGTCTGATAAGCGAGTAGTCAATGGAAATTTCGATCCGCAGGATCATCTATACAAGTTCGACGACCTCATGGAACTCCACCAAGTCTCTGACTTGGCAAAATGTCGTTGCTTGGTAGTCACTCTGACTTCTCATGCCAAGCGATGGTTCAGGTCGCTCCTAGCAGGATCAGTCAGCTCATGGCCTCAGATGAGCTCGATATTTGTAAGACACTTTCAGGTGAACAAGAAGTTCTAAATGCCTCTAATCTATCTTTGCAACATAAGGCAAGAGAGGGATGAGCCCCTCCAATCCTATATCGACAGGTTCCATTAGGAGCTTTATAAGGTAGCTCACACTCCCGAAGAGTCCGTTCAGACTCTCATCATCATGGGAGTTCGTCCACAAATAGACCTATGGAAAGAGTTGTAATCTGAGGATGATGTTTCCCTCACCCGCTTCTACAGCCTTACAAAAAAATACCTTCGTATTGAGAACTCCGTAGCGGTGCTCAACTGTCATGACCCTGGCCCTTTGGACAGTGAGCCTGGTTGGGGGGATAATAGAAGGGTTGATCGCAGATGGGCTAATGATGATCAGCAAAAAAGAAAGAAGCAGTGATATGAGCCCAAGAAATCTTACGCTCCAGTTTCTCATCGCGATCGCGACAAGAGTCAGTACATCCCTCTAAATGCATCGATCTCGGCTATTCTTGATAAGTCAGAAGGGGCCAGCTTGCTTGGAGAGCCTGAACCTACTGAACCCATGAAAGGCCCCTCTTCAGCCAGAAACAGTAAAAAGTATTATCGCTATCATCAGAACAATAGGCATCACACAGATGAGTGTCGGGCCCTTAAGCAAGCAATTGAAGACCTCATTAAGTAGGGGCACTTCAAAGAGTATGTTGATGACTCTACTCCCGTGCGGGAGAAAAATCAGGAGGAATCAAGTAGGAAGCATCATGGTCGCAAGGGTATCTGCAGCGTAGGGACAATCTTTGGGGGAGTGCACCTCAGAGGGAATTCACGAGGTGCCCAAGAGAAGTATACTCACGCAGCCCATCACGACCTCATCCATGTAATGAACACAATGCTGTGACTGTCAAAGGTTTGTAGGAAAGAGGAAATCACTTTCTCTGAAAAAGACGCAGCCTAATTGCATCATCCTCATGACGATGCTCTGGTCATCACGCCCCAAATAGGGCGTTGTGACGTCTGCAGAATGTTAGTGGACAACGGAAGCACTTTGAACATCCTGTTTCAACGAGCTTTCGAAAGAATGAAACTGGATGAGGCCGACCTGAAACCTACCTTTATCCCTCTATATGGTTTCACCGAGGATCACCTGATCCCTAAGGGGACGATCTCACTCTCAGTCACATTGGGTGACTCCAACGACGTGACCAAGATCACTGAGTTCTTAGTAGTGGATTGCCTGTCCGCTCTTAATGGCATTCTAGGGTGACCTCTACTGAGAAACTTCAAAGCGGTCACTTCGATTTACCATCTCAAGATGAAGTTCCCCAACCCAAAAGGTATAGAGGAAGTAAGCGGATCTCAGTGTGTGTCTCGCGACTACTATATTAGGGCAGTGCAGATGGCATGCAGGGGAAAAGGCACTTTGCATGGCATTCCCAAACAGGCAATGGTGATCAGCCTGGTTTAGCGGAGGATAACTTGGATCCTCATATCCAAGAATGCCCTTCTAGTGGGCCGATTGAGGATTTATCTGAAGTGTCAGTCGACCAGAGCGAGTCAAGTCCAGTGTTGAGGATTAGAAGCAATCTCAACCCCAACCTCGCCAGCAACTTGACCTGCTTCCTTAGAGAAAACATCGATGTGTTCGCATGGACACATGGCGACATGGTAGAGATCAGCTCGAATATCATTTGTCATGCTCTGAACATCGATAGTAAAGCCAGGCTGATCCGCCAGAAGAGAAGAGCAATGGATCAAGAGTGATATGCTGCCTTGAAAATCAAGGTAGATAATCTCCTTCAAAATGGATCCATTCGGGAGGCGTTCTACCCGTGCTGGGTTGCCAACCCAGTTCTGGTAAAGAAGCTCAACAGGCAAATGGCAGATGTACGTCAACTTCACCGACCTCAACAAAGCATGTCCTAAGGACACCTTTCCTCTGTTAAGGATTGACCAGCTTGTTGATGCCACCTCCAAGCATGAGCTGCTGAGTTTTATGGATGCCTACTCAAGATACAATCAGATTTCAATATACGCGTCAGACAAAGAGCATACCTCATTTGTTAGAAATCGGGGGTTGTATTGCTACAGGGTTATGCCCTTCGGCCTAAAAAATACTGGAGCTACCTACCAGCGACTGGTTAACCGGATGTTTTTCAAGCAAATCGGAAAGTCGATGAAAGTCTATGTTGATAACATGCTAGTCAAATCGCATGTCGCTTCAAATCACATAGCACATCTCTCTGAGATGTTTGACATCCTCCAGCAGTACAAAATGAAGTTCAATCCTCTCAAATGCTAATTTGGAGTATCCTCAAGAAAATTTCTAGGGTACATGGTTAACTAGAGGGGAATAGAGATCAACCCTGAGAAAATCCAAGCTCTCATCGACATGAAAATCCCGACCAAATGAAAACAGGTTCAAAGTCTTAATGGACAAATAGTGGCACTCAGTCGCTTCATATCAAGGGCAACATATCTCTGCTTGCCATTCTTCAATATACTTAGAGCCAATAAGAAGTTTGAGTGGACTCATGAGTGTGAACAGGCATTCCAAAGCATTAAAGAGTACCTCGGAAAGCCACATCTTTTGTCCAAGCCTCTCCCACAAGAAATTCTCTTTCTATATCTCTCTGTCTCTCAGTATGCAATCAGTGCAACTCTAATCCGGGAGGAGGACAGGGTCCAATGGCTAGTATACTGTGCAAGCAAGCATCTGTTGGATGCCAAGATGCGGTATCCAAAAATGGAGTGATTGGCTTATGCCCTGCTGATCGCCTCTAGAAGGTTGTGACCTTACTTCCACGCCCACACAATCCATGTAATGACCAGTTATCCGCTCAAGCAAGTTCTCCAGAAGCTAGAGACATCGGGTAAATTGCTCAAGTGGGCCATGGAACTAAGTCTATTCGATCTGTAGTACAGACTGAAAGCAACCATCAAAGGGTATGTTGTTACCGATTTTATCTCAGAATTCTCATATCATCCGATGAAGGAATCTGAGCAATAAGCCAGCAAAGTCACCCAAGAAACTGTTCAGAACCTATCGACCTGGAGCCTCTATGTTGATGGGTCATCAAACAGGAAAAAGGCCAAGGCAGGCCTTCTTCTTCTAAGTCCCGAAGGGACTCACATTCATGGCATTCTCCGTTTCAGGTTCAAAGCGACCAACAATGAGGCCGAGTATGAAACTCTGCTCGCTGGATTGCGGTTGGCAAGAGAAATGGGATCAACCGCGATCAGCATCCACAACGACTCCATGGTGGTTGTCAACCAGATTTTGGGGGAGTATCAGGCCAAGGAAGAAAACATGATCGGTTATTTGAAGAAAGCTAAAGCCGCACTCGGGCCATTTAAGCACTTCACGATTACACAGATCCCTAGAGACAACAATTCTGTCCCGGATGCCTTGGCAAAAATAGCCTCATCGTTGGACTCGGACGCACTAGAGAGCATTTCTATTCGGTTCATAGATGCCCCTAGTATCAGCTCGCCCGAACAATCCGTGAATGTAATCAAGTCAGTCTCTTGGATGACCCCTATCATTCAGTATCTCCAAGATAGGACCTTGCCCAACGACAAGATCGAGGCAAGAATCATGTGAACCAGAGCTACTCGTTACACACTTATAGGAGATCAGTTGTACAAGCAAGGGTTTAGCACCCCTCTCCTCCGATGTGTAACCGATGAGGAAGCAAACTATATCATGAGGGAGATACATGAAGGAATATGTGGTAATCACACGGCCGCACGATCTCTCGCCAACAAAGTTGTTCGTCAAGGGTATTACTGGCCCCTAATTCAAGAAGACACCTACAACTTTGTTAAAACGTGTGAGAAGTGCCAGTAGTTCGTGAACATACGTGAGCTCCTTTCCACCAGTTGATAACCATGTCTAACCCCTGGCCATTCTCCATGTAGGGAATCAATCTCATCGGACCCATGCCAGTTGCTAAAGGGTGAGTCAAGTATGCGGTGGTCGCGGTAGACTACTTCACCAAGTGGGTCGAAGCAGAGCCATTGGCCGCGATCACCACCAAAAAGCTCAAGGACTTTGTCTTCAAAAACATTGTGTACCGCTATGGGATTCCTCATACCCTTATCTCTGATAACGGGAAGTAGTTCGATAACGAGGAATTCAAGCAGTTTTATGACAAGCTAGGTATCCATAAGAAATTTGTCTCAGTCGCAAAACCGCAAGAAAATGGTTAGGTTGAAGCTGTCAACAAAACCATCAAGCACACTCTGAAGGCCAAACTTGGCACAGCCAAGGGAAATTAGGCCGATGACCTCCCTAAAGTCCTATGGGCATATAGGACAACTCCGAGAACCTCTACCTTATAAACACCCTTCTTGCTAGCATATGGCTATGAAGCAATGATCCCTGTGGAGGTAGGAACTGGTTCACTTCAAAGACACCTGTTCAACAAAGCAGACAATGAGGCACTCATGGGCGCAAGTCTAGATTTAGTTGAAGAACATTGCAGCAAGGCTCAACTAAGAATAGCAGCCTATCAGTAACGCGCAAAAAGGTTCTTCGACTCTAAGGTTAGAAGCAATGTTTTAAAACCCGGCCCGGCCCGGCCGGTTGAACAGGTTGAACAGGGACTCGGCTGATGAGCCGGGCCGGGTGAGCCTAAAAACCGGTGTTTTTGTTCTGTCATGGCGCGCCGCGGTTGGACCGGTATACTGTAGCACCCACCAGTCCAACCGTCCATTTTAAAAAATCCAGGTCAACATTTATAATATAAAATAATTAAATTTAATAATATACACTTAAACAATAAACCCCAATATCATTTCCTTTCCCTCATTTCCCACCCATTTTCACGCGTTTCCCACCCTTTGCTTTGAAAGTCTAAACTCTGAAGCTTCACTCTCACCGAACTCTGAAAATTACACGAGTCTTCCTTCACCGTCGAAACTCGTCATTGCAGCCTTCCCGTCAGCGGTTTGCTTCGTCGTCAAGCGGGGTGCCGCTCATTTCGCGATCTTCTCGCGTCCACTCTTCATCACCGCGATCTACGCCGTAATCCATCGTCTTCATTCTTGATTCTTCTCGAAGCCGCACACTCTTCTTCACATTGCTTGAATCGACTCCTTTCTTTATAGTTGCCCCGATTCACTCCACTTCAAGTTCAATCCACAATTATCACCGCACTCGATTTTGACGAGCTTTACCGCCTCCATTACCAATATATGTGGTGATTGCGGCGATTGGAAATTCAGATTTGATGTGATAACTTTCGTTGTCTCCGACTCGCTTAAGGATTGTGAAGATTGTTCATTTAAAGGCGATTGGGAAATATGTTGCTTTCCAAAAATTTAAATTTAAAGACCCAATAGGGTTCTTATTGTACGAGAGTCCCATGATTAGAATCCAAGAAATTAGTATATTGTTGGAGTGGACAATTTGAGACTTGTTGAAGAAAATCTTGGAGTTGAAGATTAAGTCTATTTAAATGAGAGAAGGTGGTGAGATCAAGAACAACCGTTGGGTGAGAGTTGGTTGCGAGATTGTAGAGTTACGGAAACACAATAGATATGGTCTTTCACTTTGGGAGAAAGAGTAGTTGGATCCATGGAGGTTAGATAGGAAAGAGGTAGAGTTGGGGTTGGAAAGTATTGTAACATTGAAGCAGCAGCAGCAGAAGTGGTGGAAGCCATGGCCGTGGCTGAAATGGGAAGTGGATGGTTGTGGGTTCCTTCGTAGGTAGTGATCACACCCATCTCTGCACCTAAAATCAATTTAATTAGAAATTTAAAACATTCTAGGGTGAATTTAATAGATATTGATATATTAAAAAGAAGATGGAAAACTATTTTATCCTCTTGAAACCATTTAGGACACAAAAAAGAAAACCAATCGTCAATTGAGGGCAAACACCTTTTTTAAAATCATCTCTAAGAAATTATTATCCTACGTTTTCTCACACTTTAAAAGGGAAAATCAGTTTAGGATCTTCAATTATATTGTTGAATTTCAATTTGTTACTTCCAAGAAAACAACGTCAAAGAAGCATGATGATGAATGTGTTTGTTCGCATATATACCTCTATACTATATTATCTATCAAAAAGAAATAAGCATGCATGCTCATATTTGGAGAAGAAATGCATTCTGTGAACGTATTTTGATGATGTCATCAAATTCTTGTTCACCGGATTGAACCAAATTGGTTCAACCCGGTCGACCGAGACCGGTCCTCTTGCCGGGTTTTGTCCCGGGTCGGTTTTTAAAACATTGGTTAGAAGAAGAGACTTCCAGGTCGATGACCTCATCATAAAGGAAGTCCTTCTCAGTACAAGAGAGCTGAGTGAGGGAGTATTGGGGCAGAATTAGGAAGGCCCGTACCGCATCGCCAAAGTGATAAAACCAAGGACTTATCAACTCAAAAGGCTAAATGGTTCTGAAGTACCGCGAGCTTGGAATGCTGAGCATCTCTACCCATATTATCAAAGCTTGGAATGCTGAGCATTTCCGCCCATATTATCAGTAATTCTGAACTCATTTTTTTTCCTTGTAAAGATTTTTACTTTTCTCAAGCTTTGTAAATAATATAAGTTCTTTTGTAATCGCTTTTTCTACATGTATACAATTCTGTTCGCATAGATATTATTTGTACAAATGTTATTGTAAGTAGTTAGAATGCGACCTCATGTGTAACGTTTGTGGGGTGCGAAAAATTATAAGTACTTACAAAAGATTTACAAAGCGATGTTTTTGTTTATTATAATAAAAATAAAAAGTACAAAAAAGCGAGCATAGGAAGGGCAGTATAAAAGCAAAGGCAATCATTAGCCTTTATCCCCAGGTCCCAGAGGTGCGACCTCAGTGTCCCTAAGCTGGTCGCTAACCACCTGGCCGGTCGCGAGCTCCTCTAAGACGTACTTCGGATGCTCTTCCAAGTCAGGTCTTCGAGCTGCCTCATCATCCTCAATCTGCGCCATGGAAGCAAGGATGTCTTGGTATTCGTCGAGGAGGTCATTCAGATTGATATCAAGATTCTTCGGCCATAGGGCATAGATGGACAGAATTGCCCATTCAGTAGTCCTCTTCTCGATCTCCAACTCTTGTCGTCGAATCTCTTCGGTTAGCGAAGCAACGCGACCCTAGTTGAGTTGGAGTTCGGCCTCAAGCACCTACCTTTGCTTCTCGGTGGTCTCCCATAGCTTCGTCCTTTCTTGCTCTGCTCGTAAGGCCCGCTCGGAGTTTGTTTGTAGCTCATTTTCTTTCTTGCCAGCCTCCTTGGTGAGTCTGGTCACTGTCCTTTGGAGCTCATTTACTTCCTATCCTTGCTTTTCTAGCGCGACCTTCTGATAGTCCACCATGCAAAGAGCAGCCTTCCTTTCAGATAGGTACTGGTTCGCTTGAGCGGTGAATAAGTCTTTCTCTGCTTTGACGACTTCTAAGTCCCATTTAAGCCATTGTTCTCCTCTCTCAGCTTGACCAACCCTTCAGCAGCTCCCAACTGAACCTTTTATAGGGACAAGTGTATGGAGAGTAGGGCCTGTGAATGAAGAGAGTAAAAAGTTATTTTCCTTTCTACTGGAAATAGTAAGTGTAAAGTCCTTGCCGAGGACAGCCCGTTTTACCTGGCTCAGAAGCTGAAAAGATGTAGACATCAAGTCCACGGGGTTGGAGGCCACGAACGCCTCTGTGAGCCCACATTCCAGCAAGGTAAAAGCCACTGGCTGTAGATGATCCGAAAGTTTCCCTATCAAGTCTAGCACAGGTATGCTCGTGCTTATGCATGTAGTAGGTAGCGTCTCGCCCACTAGTTTCTTGCCCGTTCTCCCCGAGGATCCGTGGCCCACCTAGAGCAATGGAGATATCGGTCGCACCCTTGGAAGGCCCTCCCAAGCAGAATGCTTGGTAAGGCTATGACCTCTCGGGCTGAATGCCCAGGCCCTCTGGTTCAGACTCTGACTCTTTGGCCCAAAGTTGCTTTCACTTCTTGGACCTTTAGGCCATGGTCTTATGCTTCAGGAGAATAGCCGAAGACTTGGGAGCACTTGCAGGTCAAGCTGGAGGACCCACTGGTGTCCCTCTGACGAAGGGACAGTTGGGAGCTGCTCCAACCAGTCCGGTGACGTTTACTCGGGGGAATGTGAACTACCTTGGTCGCGGCGATTTGGACACTTTGGGAGACATGGTCGCTACATGTGAACATCGTTAGTAAAACAGTTCGCTACATGCAAAGTTAAAAAAGAACAAGCTAAGATTATGGTACTCACTCGATATGGTCTCTAAGGTCACCTCGGGATTGAAGAAACCGTATCGCGACAAGTTCGCGGTTGTCACGAGCAGTCTTACGTCACGACTCTCTTCGAGCAAAAAGCCGAAAGTAGTGATTCTATCAGGATCCTCGAGAGCTGATAACCTAATCGTCTTGTTAACTGCAAAGAAACAAAAGCTCGTTAGCGAAGACTAAAAGGAAATTTGCGAAATCAAAGAAAAAAGAACCTACTCGGCTCCAGAAATTGGCAAATGCCATCATATCGAAAGAAGAAAAACTTCGTCTCATATGCCCCAACATTGCTGGGGTAACTATATATTCCCGCTTCGATTGTAGGTCGCTTTGAGAGATAGAAGGAATCCTTATCTTTACTCTTCTTCCAGATGTACGAGCAACCAAGCTCTAGCGCGGTTAGCTCACCCAAACCATTTTCGCCACATGCAATATACATAGCCATGACTATCATATACGCATTCAACGTAAGCTGCAGCGGTACGATCCTGAAGTGATCTAGAACCGATCTAACAAAAGGGTGGAAAGGGATCACCCCCTACTCTTAAAAATATTCTCAGAGATCACAGTCATTCCTTCCAACAGATTCCGAGCTATGTATCTTCTATGCTGGAAGACCTCTACGCTGAGGGCGTATTGGTCTACCACCTTCTGAATCTCCTCAATAGTGATTGCCAATAGAATATCCTGAGAGGGGCCTGCTGGAGCATCCTGCACCGGCGAGCTGGTTCCCTCATCGATCCTAGTTGTTGAAGGGTCCATTCTTCTATGGTCTAAAAAAACCGACGTGCAAGAATCACTCAGTCATCGTACACTGTTTCGTACGATGACATGGAGAAAAAAATAAATGCTTCCTCCCTAAAAACCCTAAAAGAATCCTTGAGCCACCCCCAATGGCTCAAACCCTAGGAGAAAGCTTATTCTCCAGTCAACCATCAGCAAACGATCATCGTTACTGTATGGTTATCATCAGAAAATAGAAAAAGGAAAGTAATTGGAGAATCCTCTTTACCTCTTGAGTATGAAGATTGAACCTCCTACTCCGAGTGTCAAGCGCGCACCGGTCTGAAAGACAGAAAATCAAGGCTCACAAAAGTTTCTTGCTCTCTCTGAAGAAATGAATATTGTGCAATTACTTGAGGTAAGCCTGGGTTTTATAGTGAAGGAAGTGGCATTTGGTTTTCCAGAAGTCAAACGACGTTTGAGCGAAAATCACTTCTCACCATTGATTGCGACCACATGTCGCTAATCAATGAAGAAGAATGACTGTCACACTTCGAGAAACCAAATTGTCATTCTTTTTTCGTTGAAACACTCAAGCGACGGCTCATTTCCCTCATGCACATTAAAAACTCTCACATCCGCATTTAATGCTTTGATAGGGAATGTTGTTTCAGCATGGCTCACATTTAATGAACATGGCTGGCACTTACTGCGCATAGGATATCAGCTGCAAAAGTGCAACACATAACATCTGAAGAGGTCATTACATTAAACACTCTTCTTCGTGTCAGTCGTGAAGCGATGTGACTCTTTGCCCTCGTCGCATGTCAATTGCGAAGCAACGTGACTTTGCTTTCAACAAAAAATCCGCCAAGTGTAATCAGGTCGAAAACCTCGGTCGAAGACCAGAATCATCGTTATGGCATTGGAAAAGATCTGGGACAGGTCGCAGACCTTGAGGAAGATCATTTCAAGTCGCCTACATAGGAATGTTTCTGCAGCCTCTTTACAACTAGGTCGGATCGACCAGTGTCCATTCGATGCACATCAAATCAAGGCATAATTCTGTAGTTCTCAAGGTTCGATCCTCAAACCTTAAAAACTAGGGGACTTCTATTACGCCTAAAAAAGTATAGCTGACGTCAAGCCTTATCAGCGTGGGCAGCCAGAGCTTAGGTAAGTTCTGCAGCCGTTCAGACGCAGCCACGTTGCATGTTGATGTGAGCGGCATGCTCATGCCAGTGTAGTGGGCATGCGCCAGAGTGGCGAAAGGCTGGAAATGTTCCACATGTCCAATCCTTGCACAAGTCGAGGAAATCAATCGAGCAGGTGAGCAACGGGACATAAAGAAGGATTTGCACGGCATTCGGACCCACTCATAGATTCAGTAATCATTACCTCAATTCATCCCACTATAAATAAAGGGCTCCTCTCCCATTTGTGGGATTAGCTAATTTGTCTCTGAAATTGCATACATTCTCTCTCTCTCTCTCTCTCTCTCTCTCTCTCTCTCTCTCTCTCTCTCTCTCGTGTATTCACTTGTATTCTCTAAGCTATAAATCAACTCGTTAAACGCGACCTGATATCATATATTAATACAATACTAGTGGACGTAGGATTCGCTTATTTAAGCATCCGAACCACTTTAAACATTGTTCTTCATCTTTTATTCAACCCAATACCCCTATATACACGTGTGTCTTCTGAGTCAGCTCAACATTTCCCACATGTGATTAGTTGATGTCAAAATCAAGCATCAACAATAACATTTATTTTTATATTTTAATCAACATTTGTATGATGTACAAAAAAATCATGTATAAGAAAATCCAGCCAACTTTGCAAATTAAAAATAATAATAATAATAATCCAATCAATTATGATCACCTAATTGCATAGGAATCACATAAATTACTTTTTATAATAAATGTGTGGAGTAAACGACATATTCCCACCCGAGCTTTAGCGAAATCTCAAGTATACCTTTGGTTGTATTTATTTCAAATTTTTTCCCTTAAACTAACACCATCAGTGATTGTTGGAGGTGGTTGGAAATGATGAGTGAGGTTAGAAAGTGAAGGTATGAGTTTTGTATAAGAGATTATGGGGAGTCCATGGGTGAACTCAGAAGTGATTTTAGAATTCGAAATCAATCAAAAAAAGCAAAAAACCATTGGCTTGGACGTTGCTAATGTGAACCCTTTTTTGCTAACACAAGCCCATCTTTTCTCAAAGAAATCACTAGCGCACTTTAGCATGCTAACGTGCACCACGCTATAGTGAAAAGTTAAGAATCTGTTAAAATAAAAATAAAAAATGACATTACTTTAAAGATGAGAATCCAGAATAAATGCAATCAGAGATATAACTTGGGATTTCGCTAAACCAAAGTGGGAATACATCGTTTGGTCTAAATGTGTGGAAAATAAAAGAGTTTTTTAACAGAAATCATTCCAAACGTGGGAAGTTTTTTCTTTTTTCTATTACAATATTCATTAATTAATTTAACAAGAGATTTAAGACCCACTTGGATTCCTTTGAAACTATTGTATCGATGTTTGTAAAAGTAAGTGAAAAGGATATCATAAAATATAGACCTGGGCTTTTGGGACTAGTCCCAAAAACTCGGTCCAAAGGAATGGTCTTAGGATAGGTCCTTGTAGGGCCTGGTCCCAAACCGGACCAGGCCTATAGGAGGAGCGATCGGTCCCTTGATTGAGCCTTCCTCCAAGGCCCGACTTGGGACCAAACCTTGTTGCTTAATTTTGAAAAGTCTTCTATCAAATATCCAAAAACCCTTTGAATATTTTGAAATTGACAAAAATATTAAGGGTTAAATTGATATTTTACAAAAAAAAAAAAAAACCCACACTTCCAATTTTTTTCACACTAACTCTCAATCTTTCTACTCCAGTCCAATTCTCATTCATATTTTCTTTAATTCAATTTATATTTACATTTATAATTTATTCATATAATTTATTTATTTATTTATATTATTCAATTTTTTCTAGCTTTCAATATCATCTCTTATTCATTTTATTATTTAATTTTTTTTCATTTTAATTATTTATTATTTTATCATAAATTCATAATGGAAGGGCCAAATAAGTTTTACGTTCCATCAATTGAAGAAATGGAAGGGTTCAATCCATTTTCACCATTTTCCAGAGGCAGCAGTTGCAATTCAACGACAACAACCACATTCAGTTGGGATGGGGTGCAGCCAAACATAAGCGAGCTACGACTCCACAGCCCAACCCTCCCGACCATCAAAGAGGGTTGTGTTTGGTGTATGGCGACACTTCACAAAAACAAAACGGGCAAAAGTGAATGGGGAGGTGGAAGAATTGTGGGAGGTATGTAATTTCTATGGAACCGTTATTGGCACTGAGAAGGAGACTTCGACGATGCGACAACATTCGGAGAAGAAGCACCCCCAAATAATGCAGTTGCCCGGTTCATCTTCAAGTAGACCAGGTCAGCAAATTCAAACTCAACTTAATTTTAATCCACAATCCTCGACTCTGTCAACATGACAATACAATGCACTCCAAGTACGAGAAGAAATAGCAAAATACATAGTTGCTACGGACTCTCCCCTTTCTTTATTTGAAAATCATTTTTTTTATTCAATTGATTAAAACTACATTTTGTCTAGTATATACCCCTGTTAGTAGAAGTACAAGTAGAAGAGACATACTAAAACTTTATAACCAAATAAATATTCAACTTAAAAATGAATTTTAAAATTTTAGGAATATATTTATTACACTTACTTCAGACATATGGGCTTGTAGATCAAAAACATATTTTTTAACTATTACAATACATTACTTAGATCATGGTTGGGGTTCACAATAAAAATTGATAGGTTTTAGACCATTACATACTACACATAATGTTGACACTATTTATTTTACAATACTTGAAATTTTGCAAGAATATGTATTACATGATAGAGTTGTAGTGCTAACGCTAGATAATGCAGCTACTAACACCGCATCTATCTCTTTATTTGAAAAGAGATTGGATCCGCATGGTAAAGGCAAATTTTTTCACCAGAGATGTGCTTGTCACATCATCAATTTGATTATTAAAGCAGGTTTAGAAGCTATAAATTCAAAGATTGAGAGGGTGCGTGCGGCTATCGGATTCATTGTTAGCGGTAGCAACAAAAGATGGCAAGAGTACGTCAAATAGTATAAACAAGAGGATCCACCGGTTCGACCTTTGAAGTTATGTATGGACATATCTATCTGTTGGAACTCCACCTACTTGATATTGGAAAAAGCTTTGCCAACTGCAAAACAAATTACAGATTTCATCAACCGAAAGAATCTGCAGGAAGTTGTCAACTATGATGATTGGATGGTTTGTGAACTTTTTTATTCATTTCTTAAAGTTTTTTATGAATCCACTACTACATTAAGTGATATTTATTATCCTACTACTAATTTAGGGTTAGATATTTTACTTTAAATTTCTAGAACTTTTCCTAAATATAGATATAATAATGTCTTAATGGAAATTGTTTCAAAGATGGAAAAAAAATACAAGAAATATTGGTTAGATATTTTATTCTTACATGGATTAGGCCTTGTTGTAGATCCTAGGTTTAAATTACAAGTAGTTAATTGTATAATTACTGAGATAGGCCAGCATTTAGGACATGATTATACGTATCATTTGATTAACTTTAAGCAAAAATTGGAAAGCCTTTTTCCTTAATATCAGAGCAGGTACAATGGAATGGAACGTCCAATAGAGATGACCCTGATGAAGATAACTATCAAGAATCGAGCATGTGGATGTTTATGGAACATGGCGGCGGAAGTAGCAGCTCCAGCTCGTACATACATAGACCAAATGAGCTAAATCGCTATCTACAAATGGACATGTCCTACATGACGAAGAATGAGAAAAGGTGAGATGGATGTGCTTAAATGATGGAAACAACATCAAAGTTGATTCCCCATTGTAGCCCAAATGGCACGTGACATTTTATATGTGCCGGTTTCTACAATTGCATCTGAGTCAGCATTCTCAATGAGTGGCCGAATTGTTGAAGACAGAAGATACTCTTTAATCAATGAGATGATTGAAGTGATAACGTGTTTACAGATTGGACTCATGCAGAGATAAGAATACAGCAAGACCCTGAAGATCTTGAACTCTTTAAGAACACAAATTTGCACGATGTAAATATTGTTGACTATGAATAATTTAATAAAAACAAATTTATTTAATTATTTATTTTTGAAGTGTAATTGTGTGAATATTATATTTACGTTAAAATTAATTAATTAAATTATCTCTTTAAAGTTTAAATTTAAATCCCCATATTTATAAATAATTATTAATTATAATTAACCATTAATTAATTAATTTATTTATTATTTTTTAAAATTAATTAAAAATTTACTAGTCTCTCGGGGTGGAAATAAATTTTCCAAGCCCCTAAAAATTACATAAACCTCCCTACATAAATTTTTTGCCTCAAAATATAAAAAAAAAAAAAAATTGGGGGGTGAAAAATAATTTTTCATGCCCATAGGACTGGTCCTATAGGCCTAGGATTGGTCCAGGTCCTAAAATTTCTCATGGGCCTAGGACCGGTCCCAAGCCCATGAGTGACTGGTCCCAACCGGGCCCAGACCCAAGCTCGGTTAGGGCCAGTCCCTACCCATGTCTACTAAAATATATTTCATATATAAAAAAATTACTTAGAGGACTTTTTGTTTTAGAAAATCAACCATTGATTTTTTTTTTTTTTTAAAAAAAAACCTTTATCAAATACTTTTTTAAAATAGAAACTACAAAGATCCAGATTCAATTACATAACCAAAAACCATTATTTTTAACTTCTTGAAGAAACGAGATTTTAAAGAAAGTTATTATTCTCATCTTCTCAAAAATTAATTGAAGCTTTTATAAGTGTTTTTCAAACATTGTAGGGTTACACAAGTATGGCGGAGCTATACGAAGGCCACCCAACCAACAAAGATAATTTTAATTTATACAAAAAACATGTCATTTTCATTTTTTAATATTCATTTCTTTTAACCTTCTCGTTCGTTGAATTTGACAGTTAAGCCCCTAAAAAAAAAAAAAAAAGGTGACTTCCTAAATTAATTTTCTATATTTGAGCAAATTATTTGTTGAACATTACATGTTGACCGCTAAAAATAAATTTCCTGCCTCCGGCCGTATTCAGCACGGCTCTAGTTTTTAATTACATTAATTAATGAACATTTAAGATTTAACAGAGCTTCTTATCTTGGTGAAATTGGTCAAGACTTTTGTTTTGATTTTTGAACTTTTAATCAAGTACTTGTAATTTATTGAGAGTTAGAAGTTTATTATCATTATTATTATTTTAATTGAAGTAAACAAATATGCTTATTTTATTATAAATCCAATACAATTTATTTTAATTACTTTAATTTTAAGTCACCCAGACACATAACACATTAGTAAGAATGCATGAATTAGTAAAATTATTATTTTACATTATCACATGAAATACTACTAATAAGGGGTAGTCATTATAAACTTATCTGACTGTTAACTATAGGGTCTCGAAGGACTAATTCAAGTATGCACAAACTAGTCCAAACACCTTCAGATACCAACACAAAAAAAAAAAAAAAAAAAAAATGCACAATTGTACTAGATAATCACTTCATCAGTGGCGTAACATTAGCCAAATCTATTAAAAACTTAATAATAGAGTTAACAACGTTTTCCCACCAAAAAAAAAAAAACCTTAATGACCTTGTTTTACCTTCAAACTTTTAAAATACCATTTTAATATCTAAAACATAATTTTGTTAGTAATGTATGTTATGAGGGAGGATAAAATGGTTAAAAGTTTGTTATAAGTAAGAGTAAAATGGTTAACAAACATTTTGGCCGCCAGAGAAGAAGAAAAGAAAAGAAAATGGACAATGCATGTTAGCAAGAGATGGCAACATTAGCAGCGTCGCAGTCGGCTGTTTTTGCCGTTTTCCGGCTAATCCCATCGTTCAAAATCACTTCCAAGAAAACCCACAAAATCCCCACTACAAAGCCCAAACCTTCATTTGTCATCCTCACTCACCATTTCCCACCACGTCCAATCGCACGACCAACTCTTCAAGGCGGATATTTTTGTGTTATTGTTCGATCTTCTTTGCCTTTGTTTTATAACATACTATATAATAATATTTCATTCTGTTTTAATTCTCTTGCATAAAAGACAAAGAAGAATATTTTATATTCAAAGTATTAGCTTATCAATTATTAACACTTGGAGCAAAAGAAATTAAGTAATTAAGGAAGTCGTTGATATATAAATTCATTATTTTATTTTGATAGAATTCTCGCAGATACATCATAAATAGATTCATGATTTTTATTTTTTTATTTTGACGGAGAGAATAATCTCGCAGACAGATCATACGCCCTTATAACATTCTATGATTGCATGAATACCCTGAAAAGAACATACAAGTTGAAAGTTGGAAAATCCCGCTTTTCTGCACAAGGTTTCATGTTCTTTTTCTGTCCTCTCTTTCCCAGCTGGAGTATGCATTAACATAAGGTTGTCAGCTCTGGAAACATACATAGAGTACTTGCTTGACTCAGGTTCTTCTGGTAATACTGCGCTTAAAATGATAAGTTTCCCATTACTTGGCAAAGCTGTGTAACAGTTCCTTAAAATTTTAATGCAGTTTTCATCACTCCAGTCATGAAGTATATTCTGTAAAGAGGAGAGAGGACAAATTAAGCCAACTAATTAGTCATTGAAATGTTCAATATATATCAGATCTTACGGAAGAGAAGTTTATTTCCAAACAAACCTTTAACGTAATTGCATCTGCTGTTGGGACGTTTGAAAACATATCTCCTCCAATATGTTCGATACCTGTGTACAAGGGGTATCAAGCTTTAAAAATTATATAGAGATTAAGACTTTACGTAAAAGTTTCAAGGTGTTGACTGAGTTGACACTGTTGATACCGTTGAGAATTCCGGTCAACAATCTAACTAATGGTGTCGGAGAAGTTCTACTGAATCTCCTTTGACCAAACTGCCAACACCATTCCTTAGATTGTAAAACGATGATCTCAGTGGTTGTTGCTCCACTCTTCATTGACGGCAACAACGGCAATCGGCCACCAACGTGGCGACTCCGCTGGCCAGTTTTCTTTTTTTGGTTTATTTCTAATGCTTTTTATTATTATATTAATTTAAATAAAAATCATTTATAAAAAAGATTATTAATTTAAGTATCTAAGAATATAAGTATATACAACAAATTAATACCAGGATAAGATGGTGCGCTTTGTATAACATGAGGCAAATCATAATTAATGCCCTTAATATGAGGGTACTTGGAGGTGATCATGTGTAGGCATTTCCCAATTCCACCACCAACATCAACCAATGATGAAAGCCCTTCGTATCCTCTGTATACCTCTAGAATCCCCTTCATCACAAACTGAGATAGACCGACCATTGCCCTGTTGAAAATATTGTTGAAAGTTGGATCATTGTTCATGTACTCGAACAAAGTCAGACCATGAACTTTCTTGAACAAATCACCGTCAGTTTCTTCAAGAATTGCATCCTTCAAGCGAAACCTATACAAACACAAAAACCAAGTTAAAATAAATACAACATTAGGTGTTGAAGTTGAAGACGTTTTTGCGTATTGAAGTTCCACTGCATACCGAGCTTCCATCACAGCTGGGTGATAGGATAGGATCGATACGTCTGATAAGCTCAGTTCATCATCGTTGCTGACAAAAAGTTGAGAGGAAGGTGTGAGAGCGTAAAGCTTTTCAACTCTACCATCTTCAAGCGTGCGCAAAGAGCACTTAAGCATGGAATGGCTAGCCAACAAATGCAGCATGCGATCAAGCATTGAAGCTGCGGATGGGTTGTTAGTAGGTAGCTGAGACACTATTTCAGAGGCGGAAATATGAGCACCAGGGCCTGCTTTAGCCATTATTGCAAATAAATTCAGCTCAATGGCGGCTTTGAGGACAATAGGGAATGCGATTAAGTTGCTGAACATAAAGGCATTCAAGCAATCTTCATTCCCTGTGTTGTTAATGGACTGCTGTTGTTTGTTATCTAGAGAACCCATCTTTCTATCTTCTAATATGCTGTTATTTTAAGATTACAAAGATTTATTTGTAGTTCAATCAGCATTATAAGTAGACTTTTATACTGTTAGTGATCACTTACCCCCCTCATTGCAATCAATTATAAAAACGTGGCGTCAACAATGTGTCACAATTATTCAACATCAATGACTAAAACAAAAAATCCATAGAAAAATGAGCATTATTCAACATCAATGACCAAAACAATAAATTTATTTTTACTTTCTAAATACAAGACTTTAATGTTCATATTAAATAAAATGTCACTTGTCCAACAAAAACATCTCCCTAATGGCTTAAAACCAAAAGAAAAATAAAAAAAGAAGCTGAAAGCTGAGAAAAATCAACATTGTTAGGCCAACCCTGGGACTTTTATTGAGATTGAATTTCCCACCTTTTAACTCATGACAGGCCCTTATTTGAATGCATGAATTTAATAGTTCATATAAAATAATATTTTCACTCAAAACAAAATACTCATCCAATTAAAACACTCCTCCCTAATGATTAAAAACAAAAAAAAAAATTCGTAGAAAAATCATCATTGTAATAGAGATTGGAGAAACTATTTAACACCTTCAATTTCATACTGATTTGAGAAATTATTGTTTAAAAAAAAAAAAGGTTCGATTGATTTGGATTGATGTTCAAGAAATTAGGAAATAGTAAAATTTAGGTTCTTCTCTCAATATCTTATAATGGGGGTTGTTAAATTTTTTTATAATATGTCTTTTGATGCTCTAGAGTTCCTTACTGTTCCTCTTTTGTATAAAAGCCTTCATTCAAGAAATTTGTAATCCTAACCCTAAAGGATATTTTTATTTTTTTGTTCTTATAATTGAGGTATCCAAACACAATTGTTTGATTAGACTAGGACTAAAATAAAAGTTTTAGTCTTAGTAGATTTAGGAAAAAATTTATAAAAGAATCATTGAGAAAATATATAAATTCTTGTAGTCTATTGTCAATCAATAAGAATGTTATTTCTTAAATTTTAAATGTTACTTCTCTTCTATGGCTAATATCAAAAAATCTTCTTACAAATGGTATCAAAGTCACACATGGGCGGATCTACATTGTGAGGAGTAGAGGCTGATGACCCCACTCTAAGTATTGTCCCTACTTTGTGTTCATATATAATTTCTAAATCAAGTTCCAATATTTGTGGTATCAAATCCAGATTACCCATCAAATATTCTTTCAACTTTATTTTCATAATTTCTATGTCAAATACAATATTTGAAGGAGAATATTACAAATAGTGGAGCGGTCAAATGTAGGTTTTTTCAACTCCCAAGATTTTTGGGATATGATAAAAAAAAGAATATGAAGAACTAGAAGAAGATAAAAATAAAAATCCGTAGAAGAATCAACATTGGCCTAGGATTTTTATTGACAATATTGAATTTAGTGCCTCATGTCTATTAACTCACTGTAACTCTGTAAGCGATTATCTAAATACAAGACTTTAACATTAATATAAAAGAATATATTACAAAATTGAAATAATAAAGATTGGGGAAATTATTCAAGACTTTCGAATTTCGATATCGATGTCAGAATGATCGAGAAATAAGAAATTAGATTTGGACTTTTATGTTCAATAAAATAGGAAATTGTAAAATTTAGCTTCTTCTCTTAAATGTCCAATTCATTTTACTTCTTGATGTGCATTTATTCCATGGTTATTAGTATCTTACAATACGAGTCTTCAACGATACGTATTAGAAAGTGTATTCTAAACCTTTCGATATATTGATATATATTTTACGATACGATACATATCGGTTTATATCCTTAAAAATATCAATACAAATCAATAAGACTTTATTAATTTGGGCCGAGGGCCCAAAAAAGTTTTCGGATTGATTCCGGGTCACCCAACCGAGTTCACTGAAACTTACCCAAATTCACCTATTTTGTATGGAGAAATTAAAGAGGAAAATGTATTGCTCATTTTGCATGATAATAATAACACGAGTTGGGGGTGGAAAAAGAAAATCCAGAAAGTGAACCGAATCAGAAAACTAGACCAAAACCGGACCGAAAATTAGGTTTTTTGAGTAAACCGCTTCGGTTTCGATTCAGAAAAAATGGTGAACTGATTATTCGGATCGGTTACGGTTTACTTTCTCAAATAATTTGGTTACTTGGATCCGGTTTTTTAACCCGCTTTTTTTAAAATGCCCTAAAACTAAAATCCTTAAAAGTCTAAATCTTCCCTCTGTATTAGATTTAGACTATTACTACCTCTCACCTCTCAAATCTCAATCCTTAGTAAATCCTCATCACACATTTGATTTCAACAACACCTCCACACCAGGCCTTCGATCTATTTGATCTCCTCATCATCATCACCCATTAGTTGTTTACACCAAGTGACCATATATGAGAGCCAAACCGAAGCTGCTAAGTCGTCGACAACACCACCAGGTACCACAGGGCAGGCCGATGACTGAGCAAGGTGACTTTATTCATGAGCTTTCAACATAGTTAAGTAGATTGCAAACTGATTAGTATACACGTACGTCCATGTAGATAACAAGTTAACAACTACTACTATGTCTATGAGATTGATTAATGATTGTCCAAAACTCCTTCAATTTCATAGCCCGTTGCTTCAATGCCATGCACCAGTTCGAAATTCACTTCACTTTCCCATATTTCGGATATCCACATATTTTGGATCGGATTCGGATCAGGATATATCCTAATCTGAAAATCTGGATCGGATCATAAATAAGGTCATTTGGATCGGATATCCGGATTTGAACAGCCCTACGCCCTTGCCTTCTTTTTTAATTAGCTTATAAAAATAGAAATAAAACAATTTCAGTTTGACCAAGTCTTATCTCTGAGAATGAAAAAATATTTGACCCTAGAAGTTAGAAGAGCCAAGTCAACACAACAGTATGAACAGATCAGACAGAAAGGGATCTCCAGTTTGGCTGGTTGTCTCGTGATAAAGCCAACTCAAATTCAGACTTGGTGTCACGGTTTCTAAGCCCTTCCTTACATACTTGTTACCGACAATTTTTTTTTAATTATTAAGATTAATAATTAACCCATTTTATTATTATTAAAAAACTTTAATTACTTGACTATATTCACTCACGGTAACATAGGATACTGATATTGAAGTCAATATTAACAACCAAAATTGCCCTTGATTTTAAGAGAACATTAGGAGCATTGTTCAACGTCAATGGCTAAAACAAGGACGAACGACTTATGCATACCCAAGGTTTATCGAAACGACAAGTTAGTACCCAAAAGGTTTTGAAATAACAAATAAGTACCTTCCGTCATGTTCTGTTAGTGATTTTCATTTGATAATAGTGAAAAGACTAAAATGCCCTTAAAAGTTTAATATTTTAGTTTTTTATAAATTTAAAAATTTCTAAAAAACCCCCAGGTTTACTAATTTGACTAAATACCCCAATATATAAAAAGTTTATAAAATAACAAATACACCCCCGTCACACACGGTGCGTTCCGCCACCACCGCCAGAATAGCAGAGAAAAATGCGTTACGACACGAGACCCATCGGATGCGTGCGTATGCACTAGATCTTTCATTTTCCAAGATCGGTGGCGATCTGGCCTAAAAGGCCCCGGCGTATCACTACCGCCGCAAACCAGAACTTGTTCGGAAAATTAGTTACCACGCATGCACTCCCATCTGGATCTGCTCGTAACACCTCGATCCGGCATTTTCCGGCCAGATCCGTGGAAGATCTGGCCGGAAAAGGCCGATCGGCCGAGGCCGAAAAGGCCGATGACGACTGCCGGGGCCCGGCCAGATCCGGCTGGATCGGCGGAAAAGGCCACATCGGTGTGTTACGGCACGTATCCGATGGGTGTGTGTCGTCAACACAGCCGCTTCCGGCAGAATGGTGGCAGGTCTGCACCTGTGGGTGGCGGGGGTGTTTTTGTTATTTTATAAAATTTTTATATATTGGGGCATTTAGTCAAATTAGCAAACTTAGGGGGTTTTTAGAAATTTTTAAATTTATAAAAAACTAAAAATTAAACTTTCAATGGCATTTTAGTCTTTTCACTATTATCAAACGAAAATCACTAACCGAACATGACGGAAGGTACCCATTTGTCGTTTCAAAACCTTTTGGGTACCAACTTGTCGTTTCAACAAATATTGGGTATGTATAAGTCGTTCTCCCCTAAAACAATAAATAAAAGACTTTAGTGTTCATAAAAAATAAAATGTCACTTGTCCGACGAAAACATCTCCCTAGCCCTAATGGCTTAAAAACAAAAGAAAAAATAAAAAAAGAAGCTGAAAGCTGTAGAAAAATCAACTTTGTTAGGCCAACCCTGGGGCTCTTATTGAGATTGAATTTCCCACCTTTTAACTCATGATCATGACAGGCCCTTATTTGAATGCATGAATTTAATAGTTCATATAAAATAATATTTTCACTCAAAACAAAATACTCATGCAATTAAAACACTCCTCCCTAATGATTAAAAACAAAAAAATTCGTAGAAAAATCATCATTGTAATAGAGATTGGAGAAACTGTTTAACACCTTCAATGTCATACTGATTTGAGAAATTATTATTTAAAAAAAAAAAAAAAGTTCGATTGATTTGGATTGATGTTCAAGAAATTAGGAAATAGTAAAATTTTGGTTCTTCTCTCAATATCTTATAATGGGGGTTGCTAAATTTTGTTATAGTATGGTCCGTTTGGTTCATTATTTTGATACTTTTTATAATAATATTTTGAAAAAAAGTTAAATTGGGAGGGTATTACGATGAAGGATTTAAAAATTAAC
>CM047909.1:9471227-9522080 GCA_026229545.1 Pistacia atlantica | reverse complement strand
GTTTTGTAGAGAGGAGAGCAAATGTTTAAATGGTGGTGATTGAGAAAATTTTTGCTGTCAGAATTGATTTTGAGTAATAACGGAATATTAATTCTGAGTAAGAAAGTGATATTTTGAAACTTTGTGAGTCTGAAAGTTTCATTAACGCAAACCTTGGGTGGGAAAAAATCGTTTTCTCAAAAATAAATTGCATTAAGGCATCACTCAATAATTTTTGCCAATCAAGTCTATGGGGTCTACCTCTAAATATCAAATCGAAATTGACTACACAAAAGATGCGGGTATCCAAAAACTTTAATTTGTTTGGCTCTATTTGATTTAACTTCAACTCATCAATTACATTGTTGACCTGACTTATTCCATATGCTTAATTTTGTGGACACAACTCCAAATCAATGTTTCCCACGTCAATTGATTGATTGAATTTTCTATCAAACATAAACTTAGGATTGAGACTCCACCTATTCTTTAATTTGCTAGGAAATCGGTTCAGATTCCAATTTTTTTTTTTTTTTTAAAAATTATGCATTGTTTTTTCTTTTTCTTGTTTGTACACATCCATATTAATTTAATCTTGATTTTACTATTTAGATTATTTGGTATATATTTAATGAGTCAATTATAACTTTAATTTAATAATTTTAAACCAATGTACCATATGCCAAGGTTTTAAAACCTAGTCCGACCCAGCCGGTTAAACCAGTCTAATCCGGACCCAGGGCCTTGGTCGGGCTGGGTTCCCAATTTCAACTATTTACAACTTATCAAAGCAAACCCTAGATTTATGGATGGCGATCGGCGAGCAATTGGTGGTTGGGATGTTGGAGCTTTTAAAGAGGAATGACTCATGAGTCGAAAGGTGGCGATGGAGGTAATTTTTGGTGAGTGAAACGACCTGAAATCGCAAAAATCACATGACAGCAGTAGACAAGATGTTGCTGGCAATTAGTGAGGCGAATGGAGGTGGGGTTAGAAGGTTGAGGGGAGTGTTTTTGTGGTGATGGGGAGTGTTGTCAATGCTGAAAATAGCCCTATTTGGCCTGGGTTGTTGACGTTGTTGATTGCATTTGCAGTGTGTTTGCTGGATTTTAAAATTGTAGGGACTACTGTGTAATTTTTAGGGGTGTGTTTGTCAGATTTCAAACATGTTGACATCATTGGTTTGACCTGTTAGTCAAATCGGTTCAATCGATCAACCTAGGACCTGGCCACATTTTGGATTTCACCTCGAACTACGTTTTAAAACCTTGCTATATGCTACAAGCTTTTTATTTTTATTTTTTGATCATGTCTTTCTAATAGTGGTCTAATCTTCTTAGGATTATATGTTATCAATGTGGCTGTATGCAAAAAAAAAAAACCTATATTTTTAACCTGATACTATTTATAAAATTAATATGAACTAATTTGACAATGTCAAATGTAATTTTAAATGCACACTCCAAATTTGTTTTCTTACGAAACTACATCAAAGCGTTTTATGAAGAAGCACTTAATTTTTCATTGAAACAATCCAAATAGTTTTATAATTTCAAATGCATTTTTGTCTATTTCGACCATACTTTATAAATTACATATAAAAAGGAAATATATACATTTGAATTGGTATACAACTCGATTGACATTGGTCGAAAATATTTATGTTTGTATAATATTGTTGATGCTGGATTTTAACACCAACTATTCACATGTGTAAAGTGTTAAGCGAACTTAAAAATTACGCGTGAACTGGAAAATAAAACAAATAAAGGGGAGACAATTTTTAAAGTGGTTCAGATGTTCAAAGCGAATCTTACGTCTACTGTCTTTTTATTTATGAAAGAGTGCAATCAAGTCGCATGCAGCGATGTAAGAGAGTAAAAATATAGAGAGGGAGAGAGAGTGTTTATGTTATCAAAACCAGCATCCCCAAAAATGAGAGAGTAGTTCTCTATTTATAGTAAGAGGTTTCTAGATAATGATTATGGGTCTGCCAACAGACATGTGCCATGCAGTTCCTACCCTGCTCCTCATTGGCCGATTCCATAGAAGATATCTTTAAATCGCGTAGGGCTTGGACAAGTGGGTGACTCCAAGCCATTTACTCGACAGGCCTTCACCTGCCAAGCGGATGACAACCTTATTCCTTCTGTCCTTGGATGATGTGGTAGCGCCTAGACGGTACAATGCCTTCTTGAATTCTGATTGGTCCTTGCTGATGTAAGCCTACGTCAGTCCTGATTTTTTAGGTATAACAAATATATATATATGATGGAGTAAAGGTAACCTTTAAGATGATGTTTATTCCAAACATAAAAGAATACACATATTTTTATTATTTTCATTTTCATTAAGTAATACACATATTTTCAAATTTTTAGAATACAAAAACAAAAATTGTTAATTTTATTTTCGAATTAAACTCAATTTTGAAACCAGAAACACCAAAAACATTATAAAACAACCATGCAAGTTCCTCTATAAAAGAGACGTGGAATTCCACACGCAAAATTTCCAAATCTTTCCGTTAATTATTAAAGATATTGGCATTGGCTTGGCTAAGCTTTATGTAATGACACTTTAACAAACCAACCATGCATGCCAGTATGAGATCGACGACTCCAAGTCAGCTCATCTTCTTAACAATAATATTATACTTACAAAGAAATCTTATAAAGATTTTCATATAAAGTGAAATGATAAAATATGAATAAAAGAGTGAAACAAAAAGTCAAACTCATTAAATTCACTATTATATTTATTTTTTACTACATTACTTTGTATGAAAATCATTGTAAAATTTATTTGTAAGTGTACTATTAATCTCTTCTTAAATGCTGTGGGTTTATTATTATTATTTCTAAATGCTGTGGGTTTATTATTATTATTTCTAACTTTCCCAGAATGAGCGCTGAACTTGCCCCAGCTGAAATAATGTTTTTCCATTCAACTCTAAATTTGTAAACAACCTTGCGTCTTGGTAAACCATTTCAGTCAATGGTCCGGAGGACTGTCTTGTTTTGATGTGTTGTCCTACTCATTTGAAGACATTTTGAACAAATCAAAGTCACCCAGCTCCTTCCTCACATTGTCCTGTGTGTTAGCGCTAATTAGTTCCACCTATTCATATCCTAATTACAATGTTTTACACAGCATTTATACAATAAATAATACTATTCTTTTCAAAATTTATTCCAAATTTCATATACTTAGTAATAAGTTATTATATAAGTCATTAACGTGTAAATAAAATGATGATATATTGAATGATTTGTTGATATCATATATAATAACACACCATTTAAGATATGAAAATGAGATAAGTTTCTGAGATAAGTAGTATTACTTTGTATTAATAAAAAATCATTGTATTCTTTACATATTTTCTTATGTGAAATTCGAGTTCTTTCAGTTCTTCCATCATCTTAATAGTTTACAAAAACATTGTTTTAAGAAACCTAAAAATTAACTCAAATCCTTAATAGCGAACTTTGAAGGTCCGAAAGTATGATAATAATATGGTAAAAGAATTTCAAGAGTATCAAAGACAGAATTATAAAATAAAAAAAAGTATGATTTGACACTAACTATAAACAACAAGAGTGATATTTATCGAATTTATTGTGATAAACTAATACTATTGACTGTGATATAAAACATTAAATTAAGAAGATAATCTTATTTTTATTCACCGCTATCATTACACAGAAATGTCAAAGAAAGAATTATTATGTATGTGTCGTCTTCCATGACCACAAAAGTAGAGTTTTCAAATGTTGATTATGTTGGTAGACTTGACTTTAATGGGTGGGTGGCTAGCAAGTATATTTTCCTGGGATTAATTTCCAAGACTTTACCTCAGTTGCCTTCTTATAATGGAACGTAAGAATTATTTTCATTTTGGATGCTTTTGTAACGAAACTTAGAAATTTAGCCGAATCTGAAGGCATATACAAGATTGAACGGTAAAGTTCGGTGGCTGCTTCATGTTATTGGTTTTAACCATTTAGAAAAATGATATATATATTCTAATAATGTGTTTGACCTGTTTTCAATCACTAAATCATTTCTTGACCGCTCAATATATGTTTAAGTCTAACTAATCCCTGGGTGGCCCAATGGTTCGAGAGAAACTCTTGAGTGTATTACTCAAGAAGTTTTGAGTTCAAGTCCTTTCTCGTTTGCTAATAAGGATGACCACTGAAACTCTTACTTGACCAGTAGTTCCAGGGTTCCAGGGGATCAGTCGAGGTGCATTCAAATTGATCCGGACACATTAAGTCATAATATATATATTTGTTTAAGTTTAATATCTTGATGATTTATACTTTAGGACTAGTATTATTAATTTATTAACTTAAAATACTAAATACTAAACATAGTGAATTCAGAAAACAAAAGAAAATAATTAATACTGGAGCCTAAAAATTAATTGTAGCTATAAAGATAAGACATAATAAATTTTATCTACAATTTATTTATAATTATTGCAGTACTGGTGTTTGTACTGTTGTTTTCTTCAAATCTTCAAGGCAATAGCCAATAATCACTTTCAAATTCTGTCTTACAACTCACAAGCATTCAATTGAAATGGATTAATGGTTCATAGAGCTCGACCCTTCTTTATAGTTCATTTACTTATTACAATTTAATGGTTGTAAGAGAAGTTATCCAAGCTAGTAAAATGCAATAAATAGACAGTTTACTAAGAATTTTTCATTATATTGTAAAGGAAATATATATTTGTTGATGCTTAATTTTGGACGCCAACGACTTGCACGTGAGAAGCGCTAAGCAGACTTAAGAATCACACGTGATGGATTTATGAGATTTGAATATGGAGCTGAGATTATATATTTTGCAGACAATATAAATAATAGGTTGACAAAATGGGTTTTTATAGTAGTTCGGATGCTCAACAAGCGACTCCTATATCCACCGTTATTTTATTGATCTTTAAATATTTCTATGATTTTGCCTATAAGACATATAAAGATGAAGAAATACAGTGTTTACAGAGAGAGAATGAAATGAAGCTCAAATCTCAGTCCAGCCTCCTTCTTCAGGAAGAAGAGTGCCCATTTATACACCTTTGTACTCAATTTAATGAGTGTTTTGCAAGTTGTCTTGACACATGAAAAGCTCTCTTCCATTTATCTCTTCAAAGGAGATAGAGTTGGTAAGAATATCTTTGGAGATATGGGCTTGATAGCTGGTACATGAAGACATTAAATGAATTGATATAAGCGTAACTTTTGAGGCATAACAATATTTATTTAAAAATTATGCGTAATAGTACTTAAATTTAACTTTCAAAATTGAGGGACACTTAACTCAAGAATCAAGATGCCGCCTTAGGCAGCTAATCGACAATTTTCCTTAGCGGCTCGGGTGCCTTCAATTACTCTCCAAGCACTGACCCATTTACGTAGAAAAACTTGAATGGGACATGTCAATAATATTGACTAATATGCTGTCACTTTTAGAGTCTAAGTCATTCTCTACGGCTGTTGACTGAAACGAATGGAAAATTAATAAGGATTCACGACAGACCCAAAACAAGTTGATGCACCTGATTACTGCGAAGAAAAAGATAATTGTTTACTATTGAATGTTTCGGACGTCCCTCTATATAAACCCTCCATACTTCTACCAATTTTATCATAAATAATAGCGTTAGTATTCCTTCTCATCAGGCATTGAGCTCAAACTATTTAGAGCGTGTCTTTCTCATAAACCAGTAAAATGTGGAGTGAAATTGGCCTTTGCCTCGTAGCTTTTCTTGTTATTAGGATTAGCCATTGGTTCTACACTTGGTCGAATCCTAAGTGCGATGGCAAACTGCCTCCTGGTTCAATGGGTTTGCCAATTATTGGAGAAACACTTCAATTCTTGTCGCCCTATAAAGTTCATGACGTTGCTCCATTTCTCAAAAGGAGAATAACAAAGTATGTTAATTAAATTATTTGCAAAAAATTAGTATATTAATTATTTAACAGATGAGTTTTATCTTAATACATAAACATTTTTTGTGTTTTTTTATATATTTTTCAGATATGGACCGCTATTTCGGACGAGTCTATTTGGGAAGAAGATGATCGTATCAACTGATCCGGATATAAACTATACCATCCTCCAAAGAGAAAGTACAAATTTCTCAATTTGGTTGACTGACAGTTTTAGTAAATTTTTGGGAGAAGAAAACATGCTCACGCAGCATGGAAGCTTTCATAGATACATGAAGAACTTGATTTTACATCTTATTGGCCCTGAAAGCTTAAAAGGAAAGCTTCTCCATCAAATGGATGAAGCAACGAGCAGACATATACATTCATGGGCTACCCAAGGAACTGTCAATATCAAAGAAGGAATTGCAGAAGTACGAATTTTATCTTATTATATAGTCGATTTATATTTACGAATGTTAATGAGTCTAAAATATAACTCCTTGGGTATTTGCAGATGATATTTGAATCATTTGCAAAAAGACTAATCAGTTATGAGGAAAAGAAGGATGGAAAGAAGCTATTAGATAATTACAAAGCCTTCATGAACGGTCTCATTTCCCTTCCTGTCAACATTCCGGGAACCACTTTCCATGCATGTGTACAGGTAGAGTTTGAATACTTAATATATGTTTACTCAAACGAACTTTTATTGTTCAAACCACTCGTGCATGGAACTATTTGAGTATCAAGCCATCTTTCTTTATCTCGTAATTAATATGATTCCTATTTTTTTTAACAGGGAAGTAAAAACGCCATCAAGGTGATTAGAGATATCTACTATGAGAGGAAAGCAACAAAAATTGCTCACAATGATTTCTTGGATCGTGTAATTGAAGAAGTAGAGAAAGAGAATGCGTTTTTGGATGATGATGTTGCAATTAACATGCTGTTTCTGCTTCTTTTTGGTGCTTTCGAAAGCACTTCTGAAGCCATTACGTTGCTTACCAAGTTTATTTCTGACCACCCTCAAGTTCTTGAAGAATTAACGGTTAGTAGATATAATAACAATACTTGGTTATTTATTATGTTGGATTGTATAAAATGTAGTTAAAATTTTTAATCAAGTATTGGTTATTTCACATATGCAGAAAGAGCATGAAGCAATTCTTGAAAGGAGAGAAAATGAGAATTCAGGACTTACTTGGGAAGAATACAAATCCATGACTTTCACACATATGGTGAGTTCTATATGAGAAATATTAATAGATATATTTTTTTAGTGAACGGGTTCGCTAGGCTACTTGCGCACACTTCGACTAATCGCCTGAGACTTTGAAGTTAACGACTGGATAAATCCTCCAATGACCATCTTTATTAACAACCGAGGGAAATTGAACTTAAAACCTCTTGAGTAATACACCAAATAGTCTCTATCACCCCACCCTGTTACACAGGGGTGGTTAGAAAAATTAATATTCTCTATAAAAGTATTTTACTTTAAAAAAAATTAAAATTAAAAAAAATCTTATTGCTGATACTGATTGATGTATAATTAATTTCTAGCTAATTCCTATTTTGTGTTGTAGGTCATTAATGAAACAGTTAGATTGGCAAATATAGCACCTGTGATTTTTAGGAAAGTTGGGCAAGATGCAGAGATAAAGGGTAAGTTCTAAATCCCTTAATTTGCCAGTATTTGTTTAAGTATGCGAATTGCATTACTTAATTATCATTTATAATTAATTACAAATTAATCTTGCAGGATATACAATACCAAAAGGTTGGATAGTTTTGGTGGCACCTTCTGTTGCTCACTTGAGTGCAGACAAATATGAGGATCCTCTTGCATTCAATCCATGGCGCTGGAAGGTAATTTTCAATAATTAATCGAATTAAAACTTTGGTACTATGTCTTCTTCTTGCAACTCATTTTTCTAATAATTTTTTTAAAATTTTTATGAATTGAAGGGACAAGACTTGCATTCTGGATCGAAAAATTTTATGGCTTGGGGTAGTGGCACCAGACTTTGCGTTGGAGCTGACTTTGCAAAGCTTCAAATTGCAATTTTTCTCCATCATTTTGTCAGCAAATACAGGTAATTAACAACATAATTTTTTTTTTTTTTTTTTTTTGTGATGAGAGGTGTTTGGGCCAGTTTGCGTATACCTTAACTAATCCCTTGTGATACTAAAATTGATAGTCGGATAAATCTCTCCAGTGGCCATCTTTACTAACAACCTAGATAGATCGAACTCAAAATCTATTGAGTAATACATCCAAAAGTCTTAGTTGACCGTTGGATTACCTAGTGGTGGTTTTACCAACATAATTTTGTCAGTACACAAATTAATATGTGTAATTTTGAAACCTTGAGAAAACAATAAAATAATTTTGGTACTTATGTTTTCAGGTGGTCAGTGACCAAAGGAGGAGACTTCATTCGAAGGCCTAGTCTTATATTTCCGAATGGATTGCACATCAAAGTTGAAGAAAAGCAAAAGTGATTTTAAGTCTAGAAGAAGATGAAACAAATCGATTCAATAAAAATGAGTAGTGTACCGTACCAGAAGTTATCTCCTGATAACCTTAACAAATTTAATATTATACGCCGTCGATTATCTGCTCCATTTCCTTTCCTTGTGTTAAGGTTAAGATATAATTGTGTATGATAAATAAAAAGTTCATTTATTTTCACAGAGTCTGGACAAGGATCAAATTAATGCAATACAACGATTAATTTTTTTACTAAGTTACCTCTCGTTATTATATATATATATATAGTCGAATCACCATATTAATGTCGTCATATAATTTGGCACACCAATTACAACAAGCATCAGTCATCAATTAAAAGTTTAGAAGGAGTGAGCTGTCATCAATTAAAAGTCTCGTTATATATATATATATATTTTTTTCCTTTGCTCATGTCACGATATACCGATTAATGCAAGAGTTTGGCAGTCATTTCATTCAACGCACATATTTGTTGTTTTATAGATTGAAGAATTCAAAGTGAGCCAGCTTGATTACGTCCAGTGTGAGAGTTCATATAATATTTAAATAGATTGATCATTTAATTATACTCTTCAGTCTTTTTCTACTGTTTGAATATTCTAATTTATGCGTATAAATTTATTATATCAGATTGACATGCCAAAAGGGTAAGATTAGGATTGTTTGGCCTTGTCAACTATATCTTCATATACTATAAAAGTCGGTTATCTTATTTTAAATATTCCAAAACAATATATGTATAAACAAAGAATGTACAATATGCCTGTAAAAGGCGGTTAGCCTATCTTAGGATAATCCCCTAGATTAAGACCCAAAAAAATAGTCTATACAAATATAAGACTATGTATATACATAAAACACTCTTCGTACCTCGAGGCATGTCCTAGGTTAGCAACAAAACCAAAGAAAACCAAAAAACATTGCCCAAATGGGCGACACAAAACCCAACAACCACCTCCAATTGAACCAAAAAAGTCAAAGACTTCACACGCAATGCTAAAAGCCCAAGGCACCGAACAAATTTTAGACACGTGAGTAACTGTTGCAAACTGAGAGGTACTGATACCAGATTTGATTGGAAGAGATTAGGTTATTGACGTTAGTCTTTATCTAATTAATGGTTTAAACCTTTCCCCAGAGCCATCGTAATTCTTAATTGAATATTTTAATTCATCTCATAAATTTTTTAGTAAAAACTGTGTTGAGTTTTTCAATTAGTGCATGATTCGCATGCTTCAATATGTTTTTATAGCTGATTCCACGAACCAAAGCAGCCAATGAGAACACTATTAATTATCAAATCTTAATCCAAAACTCATACTCAAAATTCAACTATATACAACTCGTTAAGTGTAGACAAACTATTTTTTTTTTTTTTTTTAAAATTTGTTCATTTTATATTTTCAAATTTTGAGGTTTATGACTGATAGAATCGTTTCAAAAAACTTATTTATTTATTTTATTTTAAGGTTTAACAATAAGTTTTTAGAGCATGAATTTTGTGTTTCCAAATATTGTATATTATGTTATAAAGATAATTAAATAAACTTTTTCATTAATTAAGCAAATTGTTAATATATGCTAATAAGAGAAAGGGTTTTTGAATAGTTTTTGGATATTATTGGCGCTGATAAAATTAGTTCGCGGTGGTCATCACTCCATCAATATTCCACGAAAAATCGACCCTAATTTCCGAAGAAAAATCAATAGCCCTATCAAGACTTTTTAGTTTTGAAAGCAAAACATTCAACAAACTTCGACTATAACCAGTAAATTTTTTAATATTCTAACTTGGTTGACTATAAACACTGTATTTGGTATTATTATTTATTTCCAAAATAATTGTTTTGAGGAAAAATAATTCTTTGAAGTCAAATATTATATTTTTGATTCATGGAATAAAAGAAGCTGACTTTTCAAAGTTGATTACCGTTTGCAAGACTTTGACTCCATGTGCCAGGTAGTCACAAGTACAGCTGGTCAAGGATAGGCCTGCAATCGAACCGAGTATGAACGAACAGGCTCGTTCGAAAATCGTTTGATAAACATGTTCGATTGTTCATGTTCGTGTTCGAACAAACACAAGATGTGTGTTCGTGTTCGTTCGATTAACAAAAAGCTCGTTCGTGTTCGTTCGACTAACTTATTTAACTAACTCGTTCGACTAACTCGTTCGATAATATGTAAATACCTGGTCGAATAACTCGTTCGATAACTTGTAAATACTTGTTCGAATAACTCGTTTAAATACCTGTTTAAATAAAAAATATACACCAACTTTCCAATTGATGCTCTAAAAAACAAATATGCAACAATTTATAATTTATACTCATTCAATTCAACATTTGAAAATAAACCAACTCTCTATCTATATTTATATTTTAAACAAATCAATAAAAACTCAGTAAATTAAAATAACTAATCATCATAAATAATAAAACTTTAAAATAAATTAAACATAATAATAAATCGTTCAAAACAAATTTAGTTCCATATTAAATATGACACAAACAAAAAGAATTTGTTTACATATATATTTATTATCATTACATAAATTATCATAAATATTTTAAATGTTTACATATATATTTTGTATCAACGCGCATAAATTTATAGTGAAATGAAAATCTATTGTAATGTATGATCAATACATATGTGTGATTAATTTGTTATATATAAATATATATTATTATTACTGTCTACATATACATTTTGTATCAACAACCATAAATTCATAGTGAAATGAGGGTCTATTATAATATATGATCAACATATATGTGTGATTAATTTGTTATATATAATGTATAATTGTGTACTTACAAAATTATTATCATAAATATATTAATCATAGGTTAAATATGTTATGAAATTACCAAAATTATAGGTTATCATATATTTATTATCATTAAATAAATTATCATAAATATTTTAAATGTTTACATATATATTTTATATCAACACTCATAAATTTATAGTGGAATGAAAGTCTATTGTAATATATGATCAATACATATGTTATTATTACTTTCTACATATATATTTTGTATCAACACCTATAAATTCATAGTGGTATGAGAGTTTATTGTAATATATGATCTATACAAATGTATGATTAATTTAGGTTTAATTAAGCTATTATATTATTAAATTTGTTATACTATACATCGCTTGATTATACAATATGTTATGTGTATCAATTTACCATACTATATTTATTATTTATTAATTGAAATGCTATCTTATAATATTTAATTATTGATTACATTTAGAAAAATATGAAGCTATTATGTTATTGGATTTATTATATTACATATCACTTGATTATACAATCTATTATGTTATTAAATTTGTCATGCTAGTTATCATAATAATTTATTACTTTTTAATTAAAATGTTATATACTTATATATTTAATTATTGATGACATTTGCAAAAAAAAAAATCCAAACATATTATATATATGAGAAAAACAAAAGTATCATAATATTTTATTATTGATTACCATTAAAAAAAAATTCATCCAAACTAAATCAAACATAATATAAAAATGAATTTTTTTTTTTTTAACTATAATAATGCATAACATGTTTTTCGAACATAAACGAATGAACAATCGAACGATTGTTCATGAACGGATGGATTAGTTGAACATATAGTGTTCGCGAACATAATCGAACGAACAACCCTTGTTCAAACGCTATCGAACATAATATCGAACTGTTCGCGAACATTATCGAACAGTAATCGAACGAACAACGAACGTTCGCGAACTGTTTGGTTCGTTTGCAACCCTAGTCAAGGACTAGTCCCAAGCAGGCCTAGGCCTGAGCCCGTTTGGGACTGGTCCCAAATGGGACCAGTTGCTCATGGGCCTGGGACTGGTCCTATGGGCCTAAATAATTTCTTTCCTCCTTTCCCCCCGGATCATTTTTTATATTTTAGGGGCGAAATAAAATTTTATAGGGGGTTTTTAGTATTTTTCAAGGGTAGATTAGTAAGTTTCTAAAAATTTAATTAATTAGAAAAAATAATAAATTAATTAGAAAAAATAATAAATTAATAAATTAATTAGAAAAAATAATAAAATAATAATTAATTTTAATTTTTAACATAAATGTAATATTCACATTTCACAAATAAACAATTAAATAAATTTTTTTATTAAATTATTCATCTTTATCGTCAACAATATTTACATCATTCAAATATGTATTCCTAAAGAGTTCGAGTAGTTCAGGATCTTCAGGGTGCTGTTATAGTCTTCTTTCTGCATGAGTTTAATCCCGTAAATACGTTATTACTTCAATCATCTCATCGGTTAAAGAACATCTTCTGTCTTCAACAATCTGACCACCCATTGAAAATGTTGACTCGAATGCAATTGTAGAAACTGACACAGATAAAATGTCACGTGCCATTTGGGCTACAATGGGGAATCGACTTTCATATTGGTTCCACCATTGAAGAATATCCATGTCAAGTTGCTCCTTCATTGTCATAAAGGACATGTCCACTTGCAGGTAGCGATTTAGCTCATTTGGTCCATGTATATACGAGCTGGAGCTGCTACTTCTGCCACGTTCCACATACGTCCACTTACTCAATCCTTGACGAAGGGCTGCATTAAAGTCCTGATCCTCTCTCCTGAACGTTTCACTTCCACTTTCACTTCCATTGTACCTGTTCTCATATAAAGAAAAAAGGTTATCTAATTTTTGTTTAAAGTCAGTCAAATAAGACGTATAATCATGTACTAAATGCTGGCCTATCTCAGTAATTATACAGTTAACTACGTGTAATTTAAACCCAAGATCTAGAACAAGGTCTAATCCATATAAGAATGGAATATCTAACCATTATTTCTCATATTTTTCTTCCATCTTTAAAACAATTTCTCTTAAAACATTATTATATCTATATTTAGCAAAAGTTTTAGCAATTTGAAGTAAAATATCTAACACTAAATTAGTAGTCAGATAATAAATACCACTTAATGTATTAGTAGCATCATAAATTTTTTTAAGAAATGAATAAAAAAGTTCACAAACCGCCCAATCATCATAGCTGACAACTTCTTCTGGATAGTGCTTTTAGTTGACGAAATATGTAATTTGTTTCGTGGTTGGCAAAGCTTTTTCCAACATCAAGTAGGTGGAGTTCCAACGGATAGACATATTCATACATAACTTCAAAGGTCGAACCGATGGGTCCTCTTGCTTACAATATTTGACATACTCTTGCCATCTTTTATTGCTACCGCAGACGATAAATCCGATAGTCACGCGCACCCTCTCCATCTTCGAATGTATAGCATCTAAACCCGCTTTAACTATCAAATTGATGATGTGGCAAACACATCTCTGGTGAAAAAATTTGCCTTCACCACTTGGATCCATTCTCTTAAAGAGATTGCCGCGGTGTTAACAGCTGTATTATCAAGCGTTAGCGCTACAACTCTATCAGTTAATAAATATTCTTGCAAAACTTCAAGAATTGTAAAATATATAGTTTTAGCACTATGTTTTTTCATATAATGGTTTAAAACCCATCAATTTTTGTTGTAAACCCCAATTATGATCTAAGAAATGGACCGTGACAGTTAAAAAATCGGTTTTTGATTTACAAGCCCATATGTCTGATGTAAGTGCAATAGATATATTCCTAAAATTTTGAAATTCGTTTTTAAGTTTATTATTTATTTTGTTATAAAGTTTTAGTATATCTCTTCTACTTGTACTTCTACTAACAGGGGTATATGCTGGACAAAATGCAGTTTTAATCATGTGAATAAAATAAGGATTTTCAGATAAACAAATGGGAGAGTCCGTAGCAACTATGAATCTTGCTATTTCCTCTCGTGCAACATGTGCATTGTATTGCCATGTTGAGAGAGTTGAGGATTATGGATTAAAATTAAGTTGAGTTTGAATTTGACTACCTGATCCGGTTAAAGATGTATTAGGCAACTGCATTATTTGGGCGTGCTTTTTCTCCACGTGCCGTCGCATCGTCGAAGTCCCCTTCTCAGTGCCAATAATGGTTCCAAAGAAATTAATATCCCACACGATTCTTCCCCCTGCCCATTTGTCTTCGGTCGTTTTTTATTTGGTGAAGTGTTGCCATACATCGGACATAAGCCTCTTTGTGATCGGGAGGGGGTTGGGCTATGCCCGTGCCTGTTGACTCGCAGCTTGCATATGTTTGGCTACACCTCGTCCCGAACGTTGTTGTGGAATTGTAGTTGCTGCCTGTGGAGGAAAGGGTGAAAATTGATTGAACCCTTCCATTTCTTCGGTGGATGGAACGTAAAATTCATTTGGGGATGAAGCTCCAAATGCATCATTTCGAGAATCCATTATGAATTTATGATAAAATAATAAATAATTAAAATGAAAAGAAATTAAGTAATAATATGAATAATAGACGATATTGAATAATATAAATAAATAATATGAATAAATTATAAATATAAATATAAATTGAATGAGAATTTGATTGGAGATTTGGAGTAGAGAGATTGAGTGGTGTTTAGGGTTATTTATAGTGTAATTAAGGAAGGGGAAGGGGGTTGGGGGGATGCGGCGGTGGCCCAAAATGATAGTTGACTGTTGTTACATTATATAACCGTTGGTTGCTACCAATGGTTATAAAAAAAGTAATTTTTTTTTTTTAAATAACTTTTGTAAAATATCATTTTAACCTCTATAATTTATGTTTATTTAAAATTTATAGGGGATTTTACGCAATTTTACAAATGACTAAAAGGAAAAAATGTAAAAAAATTTGGGCACAGGCCTGGGAGAAGGGCCCAGTGGAGGGACCGGACCCTCATGAGGCCTCATAGGACCGGGTTTTTTGACCTAGTCCCAAATGCCCACCTCTAGTCACAAGTAAAATTTCCATGGAAATTATTGTTGGGATTTATGCATCTTGGACATGGAAATAGAGAGAAAATGATGATCAAAATGATGGACATAAGATAGAAAACAAACCACTATAACATTAACATATTAATGTAAGAAAAAGATAGAAAATTACGAACTCCTTTTGCTATTAAAAGCTTGATGTTGAAACTTTGAGTCTAGATTCTTCAAAAGAGAATGAAGAAACTCAAAATAAAGTCCACCCAAGCCAAAGATGAGAGAGCCGAGAGAGTGTGAGAGAAAGTGAGAGATTGCTTTTTGTTTCAATTGATTCAATTTAATTAAAATGGTATAAAACTTAATTTATATACCATGGGCACAAAGTGTAATTTATGGTTAATTTATAACTAGACCAAATTTTAATTCTATTAAATATTCTAACCCTTTAGAATAAAACCAATATACTTTTGCCCCCATCGTTGAATCCAATTCAATAATAATATTTAATAAATCCTTATTACCCTTGGTTAGTGCTAGCTATCCGTGGATAATCATTTCTCACCAATACATTAATTCGGATGCAACCATTTACGTCCAAACATCATTAATCTGATTAATGAGATGTATTACTCTCTCTCCTTGAGCTTGGTTTTATGTGTGACCATTTTGGTTCACTGTGATCTAGCCGTGGCCCCAATATCTGATTTTGATATGTTTCATTGTAATTCTTTATGATCGAAACTCCCACTGATTATGGTAGACATCTAGCAATGTTTCATAACCTCTAAACCACAATGAAGTGTAAACTCCAATGAACCTATTCTGATCGTACGTACCATAGTCAAATCCCTCCGTTATCTAATCTCGATTAAGAATGGTTCATGGTATGTCAAAACATTTAACGTAATCTTTAATCGAATTGTCAATCGATACAATGAAACTCGTCAATATGAAACTACTTTTCATCTGACATTCATTATACTCTGGCTAGAGATTTCCCTTTTCCAATGTTTATTGACATTCATTTGGGAACTCGAGATTGGACTATTTTGAGTTAACGGATCCCATCTTGACCATCACTTGTCCTCGCATATGAATAACATATGACCAAACTGGCTTATTACACAAGACATGACTAGTCTCGTGCCTATACACCATATAAACGATATGCATCCTATGTTGAATCCAACCGTGATGTCTCAGATCTAAGGATTAGTGGTACACTAACACGATCCTACGATGCATCACTGACCATATCAATGTGATTCATCGTAATCGGTCGTATTCGATAAAAATTTCACTAACCGTTTATCCATGCTAATGCCTTAGTGACATACCTCTTATAATCACCCACACTAATACCATCACATGATATTCAATGAAGATATTCAGCATACCTACTATGCAATGTTATTGCCCAATTAACATTACTTGCGTAGGGAATTCTTTGATGATTTGATCTTCTAAAGATTCGTGTCATCTGGATATTTCACATGCAATATTAAAAATAATATAATATAAATGAAGCAGAAAATCAACATGTGAAATAAGAACACTTTCTTTTATTCATAATACATTTACAAGATATAATGTCCTGAAACCGACAACACGATTGGTTCCTAGGGTATACACTAACAATTACTGCTTGCGACAAAAGCTTTATTGTCATCCACCATGGAAAAGCCAATACATAAAAGTATGTTAACAAACTTTTTCCACAAACTTTCTCTCACAAATGCGATGTGATAGTTTGTAATTAGTCAGCTTGCATTTGATCAGGCGGGACACATTGTTGGACAGATGAGACCCATTGCGAGCTAACACGTTACGTTTGTGAGAGAAAGTTAGTGAGAAGGGTTTGTTAGCGTAATATTATTGTGGAAAAGAAGAAAGAATATATTGTTACGGTAAGACCAATACATTCATTTAGTTATATATTCAATTTAATATTTTATTTATATAAAAAAAAAAAATTATACATGGTACATCAATGATAATTTAAGATGCATGATTGCAATCCTACAAGCATACCAGTAGAGTGTAGAGTCAAACTATCCAAACACAATAAAGGAGAAAGAGTAGCTCTAACTGTCTTCAAGAGCCTAGTTGGAAGCTTATGCTATTTGACTTTTACCATACTTGAAATTCTTTATGCCATTAGGTTAGTTAGTTGCTATTTGGAAACCCTAATAACAACTCATTTCAAGGCGGAAAAAAGAATCCTTTGTTATCTTGAAGGCAATGTTCTGAAACCCGACTTGTCCGATGCCTCGGTCAAGTGGTTAGGTCCCAGGCTGATTGATCTGATCGCTTGGACCGGTCGGTCTGACCAGTGATTACCATCAGGCTCTGCAGATTTAAATCTAGTAAACACACCCCAGAAAAATAATCAATCCCTAGAGGTTTGAAATCCAGCATAAACACCCCCACACTTCTATACTTTTATTTTTTTCCTCTTTCTCTTCATCATTTTCTTCTTTCTTTTATTACTTTCCAGTTTCCTCTCTCTCTTCTGTAACTTTTCTCTTTCTTCTTCGTCTCTAACTTCTTCACTTCTTCATTTTCCTTCTTTTCTCCTTCCCCTCCTCCTTACTTTTCTTCACTTTTGGCTGAGCCACAACATGCTTTTTCACCAAAACCCCATTCTTGTTTTTCTTTCCTCAATCTTCACATTCCACAAAGCATCAAATAGAATACTATTAAATTAATCCCACATTATTCTTCATCATATACAACATTATTACAAATACAAAACTAGAAAAGGAAAAAAGAATCAATCGATTGAAGAAGTACATTTGCAAATTGGCAAAGTACAGTTTAGGAGTGAAGAAGTACAGGACTGCAGGTTTGCCAGTGAAGTTGAACTAGGTTTGAATGCGATTGAAGATGTGAACGTGATTGGAGATGTAATTTGAAGGATGCAAATATAGGGAGATTAAAGATTGAAGATGAGAATGTATGCGATTCGAAGTTTCCGCGCAGTGAAGGAAGAAAATATCCCGATTGAAATGAAGATGCGAATGTAAATTTGGGAATGGGTTTTTTAACTTTTTTTCTAGGGTTTAGATTTGCAAATAATTAGGGACTCGGTTTGGGTGACAGATTGGTGGTTCTTCACTGTTTTGCCAGTCCGATCGTGGTCCAAAACGGTTTTTAGTCTATTAATGGGTTTATTATATAACCGGACCAGTGTTGTGACCGGTTCCTAGGCGAATCGATTAAATTGGCTGGTCCGGTCTAGGTTTTAGAACATTGCTTGAAGGTACAATTAACTTTGGCTTACTCTATTCATCTTCAAAGGATTATAAGTTCATTGGATATAGTGATAGCGATTGAGCTGGAGACATTGATGATAGAAAGAGCACCATTGGATTCATATTTTTCATGGGAGACGATGCTTCTACTTGGATGTCAAAGAAGCAGCCAATTGTCACACTTTCAACATGTGAAGTCGAGTATGTTGTTGCCATCGCATGCACTTGTCATGTAATTTGTGGGGGTGAGCATGGGTAAAGGGTAGAATCGGAACCAGCCCCATTAGTATCCGGTTCTGTTTATGGAAAATTGGAACAGGGAATTTTCGGGTTTGATTTCGATTCTTGCAGTGCTGGAATCGGAATTGGAACCGGAATTGAGGTCCGAGTACTCGGGTAGGAACCAGAATTGAACTGTAAATTTTGTAAACTATTGGGGGTACATTTATCATTTTTTAAAAGTAGGGGGTAATTAAAATTAACCCAAATATCCAGAACCGGAATTGTAACCTATGTTTCAAGTTCTAATTTCAGGCTTCTAGGAATTGAAACCGGCCAGTTCTAGTTTCGGTTCCTTCAAAAAATGCAGGGTACCAAGAATCGATCACCACTAGTAATTTGGTTACAAAGCTTACTAAAAGAGTTGAATATATCACAAGAAGAGCCAACATCCATTTACGTTGACAACAAGTTTGCAATTGCTTTATTGATGAATCCAATTTTTCATGACTGAGGCAAGCACATCAATACTTGCTATCACTACATAAGAGAATTTATTGAAAGAAAAGAAGTATGAGTGGAGTATGTGAAAACACATGATCAAGTTATCGATTTTCTTACCAAGCCGCTCAAGTACTACGAGGACTTTGCAAGGATAAGAAGTTGGCTTAATGTCACAAAACAAGTTTAAGAGAGGGTATTGACAAAATCATAATTAAATTTGTTTTGTTCTATTGGTTATAATTAGTTTCATTATTATCTATTAAAAGAATACTAATAGGTGAATGGTAATGGTTAATAGGCTAATAATATTATGTGGTCCGTAAGTAATTTAAATTAGTATATATATACATGTACATGTGCCCTCTCCATGTTTTGAACATAAGTGAGTCGGAGAAAGAAAAAGATAAACAAGCTTCTCCGTTTTGTATTAATTTTAAGAAATAAACACAATTATAGAATTTAATTTTTCAACAAATTTAAAGTCTAGGTTTTGTATTTTACGTATAGTTGGCTTGCATTAGTGCATTTTTTTAAATCTTCATAATATACATGTTTTAAAAAGAATAGTATTATATCTGTTAGAGGCAAAGGTATAACTGAGAAAAATATATTAATAATGAATTAAATCGGAGGGATGAAAACATTGAATGAGAAAATACTCGAAAATTTATATTATATGTATTGTACAGGAAATATAATTCAGTCGTATAGAAATTCAATTCCTATAGTTAGTAGAATAAATTGTACCTTTGGTGCGAGAGTGCCGCCGCCTTAGTAGAATAGTTTGCTTGATTTGCATTGGTGCAACACTCTCCAATACTGACTGTTGACCAAACATTTTCCTGGAAAACCCATAACAATCGTTTAAAATACACTTTTAATTCCCATAACTATCACTGTTGACTGATAAGAACAGTTGACAGTCATGCTTAGAATAATCAAATAAAGCGAGCTGAGTAAGCAAGGCAAGGCTTAGAATCTGCCTCTATAAAAACTCTTCGTGGCCTAAAATATTTATCATAAGTAGCACACTTCTTCAATTCCTTTCCATCCAGCATTGAGCAAATTAAAACGATTCCTTCTCACCAATCATTAAGATGTGGTGTGAAATTGGTGTTTGCATTGTAGCTTTTCTTGTTATTAGGATTACCCATTGGTTCTATACTTGGTCCAACCCCAAGTGCGATGGCAAATTGCCTCCTGGTTCAATGGGATTGCCAATTATTGGAGAAACTCTCCAGTTCTTATCTCCCTATAAGGTTCATGATGTTGCTCCATTTCTCAAAAGGAGATTGGCTAGGTAATGCATATCATAATATCATTGGTAAAAAGTATGTTAATTAGTGAACAAAAGGATTTTATCTTAATATATAGTCATTTTTGTTTTTCCTTTCAGATATGGACCGCTGTTTCGAACAAGTCTATTTGGCAAGAAGATGATCGTGTCGACTGATCCTGAGATAAACTACACAATCCTCCAAAGAGAAAGTACAAATTTCTCAATTTGGTTGACTGATAGTTTTAGTGAATTTTTGGGAGAAGAAAACATGCTTACACAGCATGGAAGCTTTCATAGATACATGAAGAACTTAATTCTACATCTTGTTGGCCCTGAAAGTCTAAGGGGAAGGCTTCTCCATCAAATGGACGAAGCAACTAGCAGACATCTACGTTCGTGGGCTAGCCAAGGCAATGTCAATGTGAAAGAAGGAATCGCAGAAGTAATAAGCTTAATAATTCTTATGTGTATGATTCAATTATATAGTTATTAGTGTTAATGAGTCTAATACATTACTCCTAATTGGCTATTGGCAGATGATATTTGAATCATTTGCAAAGAGGCTGATAAGTTATGAGGAAAAGAAGGATGGAAAGAAGCTATTAGATAATTACAAAGCCTTCATGAATGGTCTCATCTCCCTTCCTGTCAACATCCCGGGAACTGCATTTCATGCATGTGTACAGGTATATAACTATTTGAGTTTGAATTTTATACTATCAAATATATATATATTTTTTTTACCCTGTCCCCTGTATCTCTGACAGGATGTTTTTTATTTTGAATTCTTAATCAGGGAAGTAAAAACGCAATTAAGGTGATTGCAGATATCTACCACGAGAGGAAAGCAACAAAAATTGCTCAGAATGATTTCTTGGACCGTGTAATTGAAGAAGTAGAGAAGGAGAATGCCTTTTTGAATGATGGTGTTGCAATAAACATGTTATTTCTGCTTCTCTTCGGTGCCTTCGAAAGCACTTCTGAAGCCATTACGTTGCTTACCAAATTTATTTCTGACCATCCTCAAGTGCTTGAAGAATTAACGGTTAGTAGATTTAACAATACTAGATTAATTTTTTTTTTATCAACATCAAAAATGAACTAAGTATTGGTTATTCCACATATGCAGAAAGAGCATGAGGCAATTCTTGAAAGGAGAGAAAATCATGAGAATTCTGGACTTACATGGGAAGAATATAAATCAATGACTTTCACCCATATGGTAAGTTGTAGTTAAGACTTTAAAATTTTAATTATTTTCTATAATAATTTATCTTTTAATTCATTTTGAATCCATTTTTTTTTTCCCTATACTGCAGGTCATCAATGAAACTGTCCGATTGGCAAATATAGCACCAGTGATTTTTAGGAAAGTCGGGAAAGATGCAGAGATTAGGGGTAAGTTTCAAATAATTAATTGAGTGAAGAAACAGATTAGTCTTTTTAAAACTTGAAAAACACTTATAATAGCACAATTTTTACAAATCTTGCAGGATATACTATCCCCAAAGGTTGGATAGTTATGGTGGCGCCAGCAGTAGCTCACTTGAATCCTGAGAAATATGAGAATCCTCTTGAATTCAATCCATGGCGTTGGAAGGTAAATTAATTGATTTGAATTACATGTATAATGCAAAATTTGATTCTATCTAATTTTAAATTAACTTTTAGTATGTTATAAAATCCTTTCTTAGAAAGCTCTGAAAATGTATTTTCATGGACTAAATAGGGACAAGACTTACACTCTGGATCGAAGACTTTCATGGCCTGGGGCAGTGGTACAAGACTTTGCGTTGGAGCTGATTTTGCAAAGCTCCAAATCGCAATCTTTCTCCATCACTTCGTTATTAATTACAGGTAATAAAAATAATATAAAGAATAGAAATATAGACTGAACATGACGTAAATCTTTGAAAACAAAAATATACATAACTTTAATTTTAATAAATTTTAATATATTGATAATTATGATATTATGATCAGGTGGAGGGTGACCAAAGGAGGAGACTTCATTCGAAGGCCGAGTTTAATATTTCCAAACGGGCTTCACATCAGTATTGCAGAAAAGCAAAAGTGATCGCAGGTTAATTATAATTATGCAGAAGATAAATCAATGCAATAAAAATTAATAGAGTTTATGAGAAATAAAGTTATCTCTTGATAACGTTGAGATTTTATAATATTGTGTTTTTATATTGTATATTGTACCCAACAGAAGATTCAGGAATCAATCAATACAAACCCTATTCTTAATGCATATGCCTTCTGCAATTTTATTCTTCTTAGATTACTCTGTGTAGAGATGCTATCTCTATAATGAAATCTGTATATCTCAGTAGTAAATAAAGAAATTAATATTGAAAGTGGGGTCTCGATCACATCAAGATTTTTCTAAATTTTTCACTAATTTGTGATGATGGGTAGCTCTATATAGTTACCATTATTGTCACAATTTTCTTCATCTCAATATTTCACTTTCAGATTGGTCTGATTCACACTGTGTAAAATGAGGAAGTAAAGTAATGAGTTTGGTAAATGTGTTGATGCGTAGACAATAATAGAGATGACTGAAACCTGAAAATCAATAAGTGATATGATTAATCATTACCAAATTGTATCAAGATTTGGATATTGGATTGGATAAAAAGAAAACACACAAGGTTCTTAATATTTCATTTAATATTATAATAATAATAATAATAACAACTATCTTTATTACAGTTGAACCAACCTTTAAATAGTTCCTCTAAAAAAACCTAATTCGAAAATCAAAGAAAAAGGAAAATTAAACAATTATTGTAAAAAATTTAAAAGTCCAGAAATTTCAGAAACTTGTAAAAAACCCCCTAAAAAATTAGGGGTGAGCACGGGTAGAACTGGAACGGGGGTAAGAACTGGAACCGGAACCGGAACCGGAACCTACCGGAACTCCGCTGTCGGGTAGGTTCCAGGTTCCAATTTTTGGAAGCTATCATGCGGTTTCTGGTTCCGGTTCTTGCATGTGGAGGAACCAAACCGAAGCCGAATCTATAAAAAGGGTACCTGTTTGGAACTGTAGGGGTACCCGCTTGGAACTGTAGGGGAGGGGTCTCGGTTTGGAATCTGTTTTGGAACCTGTTTGGAACCTGCTTTGGAACATATTTGGAACCTGCTTTGGAACCTGTTTTGGAACCTGCTTTGGAACCTGTTTTGGAACCTATTTAGAACCTGTTTTGGAACCTGTTTTTAGAACCTGTTTAGAACCTATTTTGGAACCTGGACTATAATGAAATATTTGTGAAATATAAATAATGGGGGAGTTTCTATTATTTTACATATAAAAAAATTTAAAATAGAAAAAGTTAAATTTTTAGAATAACCTAATTAAATAAATATACGAATACAATTATATTTATTACATATAAATTACACCATATTAAAAGCTTTAATATATTATAATACATTAATATTAAAGTTTTGATCAATTAAGTGAATAATTGGAATTATGATCCAATTAAAAGTGTTTTATATTTTTAATGTTATTAAAAGAATTATTTTTGAATAAAATAGTATATTTGATTGAGTAATAATATATTTAGTTATTTACTTCAATTATCAAGTTCTAAGTATATCTATAATAAATTAGTAATTAATTAATTATATATGATAAATTGATAAATATTAATAAATTTAATTACTAGTTAAATATCATACTTAATCAATTATAACATTACATTATAGTTAAATGATTACTTAATTAATTATAATTTTATAATATTACTTAATTGATTTATAGTATAATTAATTATAGCATTACATTAATTGATTACTACTTAATTAATTGACTTATAATTAGAAATTTAATTAATTATAGCATTACGTTATAGATTTATAGTATAATTACTTAATCAATTATAACATTTTATTATAAACATTAGTACAAATTTAATTAAATGATTAAAAATTTAATTAATTATAATATTACATTAAAATTTATAGTATGATTACTTAATAGTTAATTCACTATAACATTACATTATAGTATGATTATATAATTAATTATAACATTACATAATTAAATAATTACTTAATTGATTATGTTATTATATTATAAATATTAGTAATTACTAATTTACTACATAAACATTAGCATAATACTTAATTAAATGATAAGAAATTTAATTAATCATAACATTACCTTATAAACATTTCATTATAAATATTAATTAAGCATTACATTATAGTTAAATAATTACTCAATTAAATTATAATATTATTATATTACATTGTATATTATGATTACTTACTTAATTATAGCATTACATAGTTAAATGATTACATAATTACATAATTAGTTATGAATTTATAACATTATATTATAAACATTAGTAATTTACTAATTTACTATATTATTACATTACTTAATTAAACGATTAAAAATTTAATTAATTATAACATTACCTTATATATTTATAATATGATTACTTAATCAATTATAACATTCCATTATAAACATTAGTATATTAATCAAATGATTTGAAATTTAATTAATTATAATATTAAATTATAGATTTATAGTATGATTACTTAATTCATTATAACATTACATTATACTATTATAGTATGATCATATAATTAATATAACATTACATAATTAAATGATTACTTAATTGATTTTGAGTTATGATATTATGTTTTAAACATTAGTAATTACTAATTTACTACATAAACATTAGCACAATACTTAATTAAATGATAAGAAATTTAATTAATTATAACATTACCTTATAAACATTTCATTATAAACATTAATTAAGCATTACATTATAGTTAAATAATTACTCAATTAAATTATAATATTATTATATTACATTATATTATGATCACTTACTTAATTATAGCATTATATAGTTAAATGATTACATAATTACATAATTAGTTATGAATTTATAATATTACATTATAAATATTAGTAATTTACTATACTATTACATTACTTAATTAAACGATTAAAAATTTAATTAATTATAACATTACTTTATATATTTGTAATATGATTACTTAATCAATTATAATATTCCATTATAAACATTAGTATATTAATTAAATGATTTGAAATTTAGTTAATTATAATATTAAATTATAGATTTATAGTATGATTACTTAATTCATTATAACATTATATTATAAACATTAGTAATTTACTAATTTACACAATACTTAATCAAATTATTATAACATTATATTATAAATTTATGGTATGATTATTTAATTAATTATAACATTCTATTATAAATAATATTACAATACTTAATTAAATGATTAACAATTCAAGTGTTGCTTAGAGATTACAGGTTATGAGTTACATTGGACACAAATGAATGAATAATGAAAATTTGTTAGGGGTGTATTTGTAAACTTCTAAGGTGTTTTTGTTAATTTTTAAACTAATAGGGAGGTAATTGATTTTTTATAGGGTACCCTGGAAAGGAACCGGAACCTGCATTTTAGGTTCCGGTTCCTTGAATTGAAGAACCTGCATTGTGAGGTTCCGGTTTCGGTTCTCCCAAAAAATACAGGGTACCCGGAACCGCTCACCCTTACTCAAAATAATAAAAACGTCCAAAAACCAAAAACCTGTCTTTAAATGATTCTAAAACGCTAAAAAATGACAAAACTTATTTTTACAATGAGCTTAACTTGTTTGGCCGTTTCGGAGTACGTACCCCACCAAAACTTATAGCATTCTAACACTATCAATACTATTCATCCCATGCGGCCCCTACAATATTATACGTAACAAAATTGGAAACAAGACAAGTGTTTTGATTACGTCTTGTGTAATGTACATAGCTCTCTTTTATTGAATCTTTTATTTCCACTTATTAATTTTAAAATATATTTTCATGTTGAGTTATTTTTGTGCTTCACATGCCAGCCCGAGGAGCTAAAACTTAAGGCCTCGTTTATTAGGCCATGGAAAATGTCTAATAATGTTGATGCGTGTTTTTGCACCAACGAAACACATGTATGAAATGCTATACGGACTCAGAAGACACACGTGAATGTAATGGATAAAAAGGTAGTAAATGCAATGGAGACAGTTTTTAAAGTGGTTCGGATGCTAAGGTAGCAAATCCTACGTCCACTGATGCTTATATAAATGATAGAGGTCAGGTCGCTTTTAGCGGACTGACTTTACAATAATGTTACAAGGTATCTAATGTTGAGAATTCTAAGAAAGAGAAAGTAATTAATCAAGCGTAAATATGTCAATCCCCTTTAATGAGAGAGGAGCTCCCATTTTATAGTGGGATGCCTTGAGGTAATGATCACTAAATCTGTAAGTTGGTAGGATTATCCGTGCAAATCCTTCTTTATGTCACATTGCCCACCTTCCAGAGTGATTTGCGCGATTTAGAGTAGGGATTTGACACGTGGGAGCACCACAGCTCTTGACTAGCCTGACGCGCGCCCACTATCCTGACGGACGCATACGGCGGTTGTTCCAATGATCTGACATTTTTGGGCTAGATGGACCTGATGTCAGCCCTTGTATTTTTTTAGGCATAACTGAAGTCCCCTAGTTTTTAAGGTTTGAGGATTGAACCTTAGAAACTACAGGTCATGTCGCAGCGGGATAATTTTTGGAAATTTTAGTCTGTTTGAAAGTAGGTCGGAATGGCATTTTTATGGGCGCGACCTCGCACGCTCAAGGACTACTTGAATTCCTCGTTGTCGAATTGTTTTCCATTATCCGAAATGAGGGTGTGAGGAATTCTAAAGCAGCACACAATATTCTTGAAAACGAAGTCTTTGAGTTTTTTGGTCGTGATCGCGGCTAGCGGCTCGGCTTCTACCCGTTTGGTGAAGTAATCTACCGCGACCACGACATATTTGACTCCCCCTTTCCCGACTGGCATGGGACCGATAAGATCGATCCCCCACATGGAAAAAGGCCAGGGGCTAGTCATAGTTATCAGCTCATGGGAGGGAGCTCGCGGTATGCTCGCGAACCGCTAACACTTATCGCACCTCTTGACAAAGTTTTAAGCGTCATCTTGAACTCGGGGCCAATAGTACCCCTTGACGAACAACATTGTTTGCCAGAAATCGTGCAGCGGTGTGATTATCGCAGATCCCTTCATGAATTTCACTCATGATGTAGTCTGTCTCTTCGCTGGTTACACATCGAAGGAGAGGGGCACTAAATCCTCTCCTGTACAACTAGTCCCCGATGAGGGTGTAGTGCGCAGATCTTGTTCGCAGGACCCTTGCCTCGACCTTGTCGTCTGGCAAGATCCCATCCTTGAGGTACTGAAAAATGGGAGTCATCCAAGAATCAGTATGCGTCACATTCACGGCCTGTTCTATCGGGCTGATACTTGGGGTTTCGACGAGCCGTACAGGAATGCTATCTGGTGCCTTTGAGTCCAACGACGAGGCTATCCTTGCCAGGGCGTCCACCACAGAGTTACTGTCTCTGGGAATCTGAGTGATTTCAAAATGCTTGAACGGCTCGAGTGCGGCCTTAGCTTCTTTCAGATAACAGACCATGTTTTCTTCCTTGGCTTGATATTTCCTCAAAATTTGGTTGACGACCAGCATGGAGTCGCTGTAGACACTGATCGCGGTTGCACCCATTTCTCTGGCCAACTGCAACCCGGCGAGCAGAGCTTCATACTCGGCCTCATTATTGGTTGCTTTAAATCCGAACCGAAGAATGCCATAAACGCGAGCCCCTTCGGGGCTCACAAGGAGAAGACCTGCACTCGCCCTTTTCCTGTTCGATGACCCGTCGACGTAAAGGCTCCAGGTCGACAGGTTCTGAATATTTTCCTGAATGGCTTTGCCAGGCTGTTGCTCATTTGGAAGATAGGAAAATTCTGAGATGAAGTCAGCAACTGTCTGCCCTTTGACAGTCGATCTTGGCTTGTACTTAAGATCGAACTGACTCAATTCTATGGCCCATTTGAGTAATTTACCCGATGCCTCTGGTTTCTGAAGGACTTGCCTCAGTGGGTAATTTGTCATCACATGGATAGTATAGGCGTGGAAGTAAGGTCGCAGCTTTCTGGAGGCGATTAGCAAGGCATAGGCTAATCGCTTCATCTCTGGATACTGCATTTCGGCGTCCGTCAAATGCTTGCTTGCATAATACACAGGCCATTGCGCCTTTTCCTCTTCTCGAATCAGAGCCTGCACTGACCACGAACTGAGAGACGGATAGGTATAGAAGCAGGATTTCTTGTGGAAAAGGCTTGGACAGGAGAGGTGGTTTCCTGAGGTGTTCTTTTATGCTTTAGAAAAGCTTGTTCGTACTCGGATGTCCACTCGAACTTCTTGTTGGCCTTTAGGACATTGAAGAACCGTAAGGAGCGATCTGTTAACCTTGATATGAAGCGACTAAGTGCCGCTATTCGCCCATTAAGACACATGACCTGTTTTTTGCTGGTCGGGTTCTCCATATCGAGTAAAGCTTAAATCTTCTCGGGGTTTATTTCTATCCCTCGTTGGTTAACCCACTACAAGAAATATATTATATTGTGACAAAATTAATTTTATCAGAAGCTATTTCGTCACAAGTAATATAGGTATTATGACAAAATTAAAAAACATCACATTAAGTATGACAAAGGGAATATATAGTGACTAAAAAAAATATTGTCATAATATTTTATCACAATAAAGAAATCCATAAGAAATATATTGAAGAGAAACAATTTTATCATAATATTTCGTCACAAATTTTTGGTGCCAAATTTTGGCACCTAGTTAACTTGTTTATTGTGACAAACATATTTTGTCATAAAACATTTCAATCACTATATTTAGTTATACATGCTATAATTACAAATTATTTTGTCACAATAGAATTTATTTATTGCTACAAAAATAAATTGTCATAATATATGTTGAAATGAAGGTATGAATAACAAAATGTTTGAGTCAAAATTTAAGCGCCGAGATAAATTGTTTATCGTGGCAAACCATATTTGTCATCAAAAATTTTAGTCACTATATTTAGTAATACATGCTATAATTACAAACTAATTTGTCATGAAAGAATTATTTATCATTACAAAATATATATATATATATATATATATATATATATATATATATATATATATATATATGTTAAAATCAAGGTATTAATGACAAAATATTTGAGTCAAATTAATTGTGATATTTTGTGACAAAAATTTGCTAAAAAAACATAATTAATATGCGTACAACTATTTGTCATTCCTCTCAAATTTTTAGCAATAACATATATGTCATTTAAAAAAAAATCATTAATAATTTTAGCATATATGTCACTAAAAAAAAAAACTCATTAACACATAGGATCAGGTACAAGGTCATGGGCTAAGAAATTTGGTCAGGATCAGACAGTGATCAAGGGCGGGTCGAGTTTTGCTATATCTATCTAGATCAAATAAATCCATTCTAAAACAAATTACCAACAAATTAGCGATGAAAAAAAAAATTTGTTTGTAAAATCGTAGCAACAAATTTCAATCCATTATAAATATTATGTAGCATTTTTAGCTTTCATGATAAAAGAATACAAATCAAATTCAAACTGAATACAAATATTTACATTTTCGACTTTAATATTATAGACTTAATATTTGGATCACATGTTAAACATTAATGTATGTATTACACATTCAAGTCAAAGATGAAATCACAAAAATAAATCAGTTCATCCATAATATACTCCAAAATTAAAGACAAGGGGGTTTCTTCAATCAATTGCAAAATATTCATTACAATCAAACTGAAATAAAATACAAATTATACAATCAAGTTTACCCCCACCAAACGATAAGGAAGTACCCATACAATCAAATGTACAATATTAAAACTCACCATCATCCTCGTCGTCATCATCATCTTCGTCATCTTCATTCTCACCATATCATCTTGTTCGTCATTATTATGATCGCAATAGTCAAGAATAGTATCATCTCCTCCATCAATAAAATCTTCTCCATCACTAGAATCTTTTTCACTGGAATCATCATTGTCTCTAGAAACTCCATTATTGGAACCATCATAAGATTTATCAGTTTTATTTTTCTTCCGAACTGATTTCTTCTTTGGAAGGACAATGCTAACAACAATTTCTTGTGGGAGTGCATCTTCTCAGAATAATGATTCTAAATTTTCTTCATCAATCTGTTCAATCTCATTAACATCATTTACCTCATACTGTTGATATGGCTCATCATTAAAAACAAACCCTTCATCCCTCTTTTCATTTTCTGGAACATTGTATATATTCCTAGGACATACTTTTTGAACAATTTTCCAACTGCTTCCATTCTTGGATATTGCTTTAAAGACGCCGACCCTGGTGGAGAAATAACAGCAGGTTTGTGAGAAAACTGCTTGCATGATATATTGGGAGATGCTGTCAACCTTTACCCTTTTTGCATAAAGTGATTGCTTATGGGATGCAACCCTTCAAACATCTGCTCATCTCCCAAGACTGCATACAATTAAAATGAATCCCATGGCCCTTGACCAATATCAAATTCTGCTTATGTGTGAACTTTTGTATTGTACTCTATTTTACCATGATTTTGCCCTCATCCTACTCCCTACACGCAAATTTATTTAATTTTCATTATCATATTTTACTAAGTCCTATGTTTGTGTTGGTATTTTACCATGATTTTGCTCTCATCTTAAATCATTCTCCAAAATGGTGAAACATTTATTAAAAAAAAGGGGTCAAATGCTTATCAATGTGAAGGCATCAATATCAGAGAGATGCCTTTTGATAGCAGCATTCTGATCTTGAATAACAGAATTAAGCTGAGCTTTTTAAATATCAACACCTCTTTTTGAGCATTCACTGCTATCTTACTAATTTCAGCACTAAGGGGCTTCAAACCTTAGAACTAAGAAAATATAACAATACAAGTAAAGAAAAAGTAAATCGCATAAGAAAAACAGTAAGCATAAACAAGAGAAAGCAAAAGAAAAAGACAATAACCTGAGAAGATTTGCCAGCAAGTGAAGATGCCAACAATTGAGTATCCTTTGACCCATATGAGTTTCTTCAAAAGGGAGTAGAGCACCCAAACTCAACGACAAAGCAAACTTTTTCACTCAGTAAACCACTTTTGAAGACTTTAAAGGATCATTGCGGTAAGAAATCCGTTAAAAAGCTGGAAAAGATTTTAAAAAGCAAAGAAAGGTGTGAGAAAGGAAAAAATGAGACTAGTAAAAACAAAAAACCTTAGATAAACCCTCATAATTTGAAGAGTCAAAAGTTGTGCACCCAGGATAGGAAGAAGAGGCACCATGTTCATCACCGTGATCATTACCAGCAGAAAAAGCGGGAAAGCAAGGGGATCTGGAACGAAAGAAACAGTGCATGAAGAACATGGTTTGTGATTAACACTAAACCAAAGCTTGTGATCTCTGATCCAATGAGGAAATCCATGCCAATCAATATAACCAGGAGCAGAAAGATGCATGACAACGGATAAGGGCAAATCAGTGCAAGAATATTTCTTGGCATCCTTGGCCAGTGGACGAAGAAAAGCTTCGCAAGCCAGCATTGTTTCCTATTTATATCGTCCTGAAAAAGAAAGAAGTTGCAGAATTAAAAAAGGAACAAGTAAAAGATGAAAAGAATGGCAAAAATTCAAAGAAGAATTTTCGCAAACACGTGATGGGCATGAAGGAGAAGCATGGCAAAAGGACCATTGCTTTCAATGTATTATTATATAAAGGTCCACAAATCACAAAAATGCCAAAAGGCTATTAAAGAAGGGAATTCATCAAACTAAAATATAATAAATACACGTTAAAAAACCATATCATCAAATAATAAAAAAAACATGATGATGCAGGAAAGGCACATCAAACCATCCAAAGTAAAAAAAAAACAAAAAAACAAACACGAGGAAAAATCAGCAAAGAAAGACAAAATAGGAAAAATGAAAAAAAAAGCTAAAAAAAGAGATTAGTTACCTGTGAACTCCGACTAAGACTGGACGTTTTTCATCAAAGGATGGTACCAGTTACCACCAACGATCAACTTATGGGACCGCCATCCTCTATCATACTTCGTCTCATTTGACACAAACTTTGCACACCAGTCCGGGTCACAAAAATGTGGAGTCAGATTGTAGGTTGGCCAAGCTTTTTTGGTTTTCTCACAAACTGCTTTTTTGGTTTTCTTCAAGGTCACCTTCTTGCTTCTTGCTCTTCTTTTACTCCTTCGCTTCTTTTCTTGATTTCGTTATGAACTCTCCTTTGATTGTCCTAAATTTTTTGTAGCTAATGTACGGGTTAGAGTTTGGGCGAAAAAGGGAAAAAGGGGAAAAATCGAATTGGGCGAAAAAGGGAAAAAGGCAATGTCCTTATGATCTCTCCTTTGATTCTCCTAATTTTATTCTTCGGCGTTACAAAGAAAAAAGGAAAAATTGAATTGGACGAAAAAGGGAAAAATTGAATTGGGTGAAGTGAGCTGCCTTTGGTCTCTTCTTTTCTTTGCAAATTTGAATTGGGAAAACCAAATCTGAAAGAGGAAAGATTCGCCATTGTGAAGAAAAAAATGAAATGGGAGCAAGGTAGCAGACGAAAGGCAAGAAGGAAAATGAGCAGGGAGAGGGGACAAACAAACCCTAAAACGCCGTCGTTTTCTCTCACACTTTAGCTAAGTTTGTCTTTCTACATAGATACCAACTAAATAGATATGTAACAAATGAGTAGACTTGCCTGGGTGGTTAAAGGGAAGTCTTGAAAGAAAACTAATTCGAATCTTACTGTTCTCATTTTTTTTTAAAATGATCTTTAAACCTTTGGTCTTTTATTTTATTTTTTTTTAATCTGTTTCATTAATATGCACCAATGATCTTTGCATGTTATTTACTCTTAATTTGGAAAAAGAAAGAAAAAAACTCACTTTAACATATTAGAATATATCATAATCCAATAAAAATACAATGATAATCAATGGTTTAAGCTTCTTATATAAACTTACATCTTATCCCAATTCATAATCCTAAAATTATTGTAATTGTGTAATATAATGAGTAATATTCCTAACCATAGCTAGCAATACTTAATCATAATACTACTCCAACTTATAATAATAACTCTAGACTAATAAAACTTGACTAAATTAATTAATATCAGGAAAAAAAACCCTACAACCAGTATTTGACCATACAGACGGTTGTCTCGTCCTCTTTGGAACACTTTCATTCTTTTAGGTTTTCATGTACTAAAATATATATAGTATATGATCATATGAAATTAGAATATTGAGGTAAATTATGTAATTCAAGCTACCCTTGAGGTGAGTATTTGATATCTGGTTTAGTTAATACTCTACTTTATTTAATGTGCTATTTCTAATTTATTGCAATTAGGACTTCAATTGAATAATTGATTTAAACTTCTAATTTTATGGGGCGAGTGAGAATATATGTACATGTAAATGATGAATATATATTAGCTTGACATTATAACAAAAAAAAAAAAAAATCAATTATAATATTTATAGTTATGTCAAATAATAATATATATTTTATATTTTAAAGATAGACAATTTTGTTTTTTTATAAGCATAAGTAATTGAGTAATTAAACAGATATAAAAACCTGAAAAAAGCTTAATTGATAAGTATATGTTGTTAAATCAATCCAATACAATAAGCACACATAAACTAAGTGGGAAAAAAAAAAAAAAAAATCTATAATGCAAACGTGAAAAGAGAATATACAATCGTAACAAAATAAAATTATTTTATTTGCTATATATGCATTGAATTTTGTTCTTAGCCCAACACTAAGTAGTTATTATTAAAAAATGAATAACAAGCTCAGCTAATTTTATTAATTCATATTTACTTATTCAAATAATTTAATCATGAGTTTGATTAAGTTAATGAACATTTTATATTTTAATCAAGAGAATTATATTTTCTTTTACTTTGGGGGGACCATGTAAAAATCTATAAAAATTATGAAGAGCCGAATAATATAATTTGTATTAGATATGGTGTACACTTTTCTTAGCCTTGTCGGATTGTTTGCATACAACGACTCATTCGGGGGTCGAGCGGCGGTCCTCCACTCACCTCTTAAACGTATATATCAATTAATGTTATCAAAAAAATTGTCATTAATTTTAACATATATTATACTTTTTATAAAGATTTTTTATTACATCAAAGTATTTAATTTACTATAACAAATAAACACAGTTCTCATTACTGTTACCAAAAAAATTGTCATTAATTTTAACATATATTTTTAATATATACAATCAAGGCAATCTATTAAAATAGAAGGTATAATATTATATTTTATACTTTTTTTTTTTTTAAATGAGTTGATGTTACATCAAATTATTTCCAAAAATTATAACAAGAAAAATGAATATTTCAAGTATATTTTTGTATGTGCAAAAAGTCTTACCTCGTTTTTATTAAAAAAATTAAATTAAAGTATATGCATGGTAACAGTTGTTATAGGTGGATAATGGAAACTTTATATAAAAAAATATCAATATTCATCTCTTTTTAGTGTAATAAATGAATTTGTTTTGAACAAGGATGACATTATTGTAGTATTAAGAAAGAAACACGGGTTTAATGAAAATAGAAATAAAAAGGGCATAAAGAAGAAGAAGACAAATATGGTTTATTAAAGCTTGAGTAGAATTAGAAAGCGAAAATTTTGGAGGCAATAGGAGGCGACAATTTTGTGTTTTTAATTCCCTCTTGAATATATAAAAATTAAAGCTTGAGTAGAATTAGAAAGTAAAAATTTTGGAGGCAATAGGAGGCGGCGATTTTGTTTTTTAATTCCCTCTTGAATATATAAAAATTAAAGCTTTAAACTATTTTTAAATATTTTTCCTGTTTTAAACATTTTTTCTGTTTTAATTCAATTGTATATATACAATTAAAATTCTAAACAATATTTAAGTATCCTTCCTATTTTAAATATCTTTCTTAAGTCAATTATATATATACAATTGGAAATTGAATTCTATTCTTAAGTATATTTCCTATTTTAAATATATTTCCTAATTACCTCTTTACTAACCCTTCATCTTCTTGTCTTTTTTTTTATTTCACCATTGTCCTATCAAAACTCTCAACTATCAACTCACTTTTTTTTTTTTTCCTCTCTCTCTCTCTCTCTTGTCATTATAGAACTTATAAATTTGAGAACCAACTACTCCTTTTTGCTTTTACTAAAAACGCTCCTAACATCCTTCGTAGTGAAACTTCTCTGTAAGTCCCTATTTGCTCCACTTTTATCATTTCTTTTAATGCAAATATTGCTTTTTTGTTTTTGTTTTATCGTCTTTTCTCACCTCATCTTCAATCTCTCTTATTTTATTCTTTGATTAACAATGTTGTTTCTCTCTGATCGGGTATATTAATTTATGTGAATTTTAAAATTAAATCAATAATTTTTAATTAATTTTATAAAATATAGGAGCAAATGGAACTCCACGATCCCCCCTAATAGCGGTCGATCATTCATCTACACCAAATGACTTGGCAACAACTAACAATGAAGGTATACTTTTTATTTATATTTATTTTTCAATATATAAATCATCATTTGTAATTTATTAATTTTTGTTTAATAAATTTCTTTAATTTATGATTTATTAATCATTACAGCTTCTACAACGATGAAAAGAGGTCGAGGTGTGGCTAGAGGATTTGAAGTTAAGAAAATTATGTTTTAATTAAAAGTCTTTCTAGTAATTAATGTAATATTATATAGAGGTTATTGTTATTTTTTTTCTCCTTCTCTCTCTATATATATTCCTATGACCATTTTTTTTTTTTTTTTTGCAGAATGAAAAAATGATCAAGAAGGGACCATCAACACATGGATGCTTTCATATTTATATCAATAAAATAGCTGTAGTAGACTGTCTTTAACTTTTATGTGTTAAACATATTAAAATTATAATGTTGTTGACTTTATATATTTTAATAAATTTTTCCTTGATATAATTTCATCTAAAGTTAAAAGTGATTTATGGATTCATAGTTTTGATAATGATAATAGCTGTACGTTCCATTGTAGGAAAAAAAAAGTAATTATTTATAATTTTATTTATTAAATGTGAAATGTACATATAAAATTGTCAGACCAAATTGATATAAAATAACTTTTGTTACTCTTTTAAATTGTTGACAAGATATTTTTGCCACTTTTAATAGTAACAAAAAAATTATATAAGGTCTCAAAATTTAATGACTTAAATTTTTGTCACTACATTTTTCATGTTTTTGACAAAAATATTTTTGTCGCTATTAACAAAATTTGATAAATATAATTTATCACGATTTTAATTTCCCCATAATTTCTTTTTTTCACTTGAATATTCTTTTCACGAAAAAGATTCGTCATATTTTAGAAGCACAGACATGAATATTTTTATCATTATTGAGATGTCAAAAAACATTTGTCACGCTTATATTATTTTGACAATAAAAAATCTATCATGTAAAAATATTTGTATCAAAAATTATTTGTCATACTATTAAATTTTTTACAATATTATTTATGTCACTATACAATTTTTGACAAATAATATTGTCATATAAACAAACATGTGACGAAATAAATGTTGTCACAATAAAGTCAATAACAAATAAATTTCTGTCACTATTAAAATTATGACCAAATAATTTAGTCACCATTCACAATTTTGACAAAATCAATTTTGTCATAATATATGATTTTTTCACCATAAAACTTATCATTTGATCTTTAAATGTAAATCAATTGTGACAAAATATTATTTGTAGTGATAAAAATTGCTTTCTATTGTTACAAATAATTTATCACAATAAACTAGTTTAAAGTGACAAATTATTATTGTCACAAGAAATAATTAGGCTATGGTGACCAAACGTTCTTTCATCATCATACACTTAAGAGTACGAGCTTAATGTGACCAACCTGGTGACCAATATAATTCCTCACATTAAAGAAATGGTCACAATTTTGATATTTATAGTGACAAATTATTTTGTTGTGAGAAGCCTAAATTCTTGTGGTGACCATTTACCCAGGAATTTTCCTGACGATACTCTGAACGAACACTTGAGAGGATTCAGTTTCATTCTATACAGCCGGAGGATGTCAAACATCTCAGCGAGATGCGCAATGTGCTCTGAAGCGACCTGGGATTTGACCAGTATGTCATCCACATAGACCTCCATTGTTTTTTCAATCTAGTCGAAGAACATTCGGTTAACTTACCAGCCGCTGGTAGGTCGTGCCAGCGTTCTTGAGGCTGAAAGGCATAACTTTGTAACAATACAGCCCTCGGTCTGTAATGAAGGACATATGCTCTTCGTCTGGTCCATATATCAGAATTTGATTGTATCTCGAGTATGCGTCCATGAAACTTAGTAGCTCGTGCCAGGAGGTGGCATCCATGAGCTGGTCAATTCTTGGCAGAGGGAAGCTGTCTTAAGGGCCAGCCTTGTTAAGGTCGCTGAAGTCGCCTTGAGTTCGCCACTTGCCATTTGACTTTTTTACCAGAATCGGGTTGGCAACCCAGGTCGGGTAGAGTGCCTCCTGGATGGATCTATTTTGGAGGAGGTTGTCCACTTCTAATTTCAAGGCGACATACCACTCCGGATCCATTGCTCTTCCTTTCTGGCGAACTGGCTTTGCTTTGCTTCGCTATCGATGTTTAACGCATGGGAGATGATGTCCGGGCTGATCCCGACCATATCTGCATGCGACCAGGCAAACACATCGATGTTTTCTATCAAGAAGCTTACCAGTTCGGACGCGAGCTGGGGGTTGAGGCTACTCCCAATCCTCAACATTCGGTTCGGCTCTTTCAGGTCGAACGATACCTCGGACAAATCCCCAACCGGACTGCTTGGAGGGGTTTCCTGAAGTCGAGGATCTATATTATCCTCTGCTGGGCCAGGCTGTGGCTCGATCCTGCTGATTGCCATAGCATGCCGGGGCACACATCGCGAAATGCCCTTTCCTTTGCACGCCATCTGTACCGCTTTATGTAGCAGTCGCGAGATACGCTTTGCAATCCGTTCACTTCCCCTATCCCCGTTGGGGTGGGGAACTTCATCTTGAGATGGTATATGGAAGTGACTGCCTTGAAGCTTCTCAATAGAGGTCGCCCAAGGATTCCATTGAAGGCCGATGGGCAATCCACGACCAAGAATTCAGTTACCTTAGTCACCTCGTCGTAGTCACCCAGCGTGACTGGGAGCTGGATCATTCCTTTGGGGATCAGGTGGTCCCCTATAAAGCCGTAAAGAGGAATCGAGGCGGGCTTAAGGTCGGCCTCGTCCAAGTTCATTCTTTCAAAAGCGGTCTGGAACAGAATGTTCACAGTGCTTCCGTTGTCCATGAGCATTCTGCGGACATTATGGTGCCCTATGAGGGGTGTGATCACATGGGTATCGTCATGAGGATGATGCAAACGAGCTGCTTCCTTCTCGTAGAAAGCGATCGGCTCCTCCTTTCGAGCCTTTTGTGGTCGCTGCGATGTGTTCATCACCTGATCGGGTCGTGATGAGCTTCGCGAGCATACCTTTCCAGTGCACCCCGCGTGTTTCCCACGAGGTGCAGTCCTCCAAAGATTATGTTGACGCTACTATATCCTCTACAATCACGACGCTTTCTCCCTTGCCCCTCTTGGCTCTTCTCTTTTGCGGGAGCGGAGTCATCAATATACTCCTTGAAGTGCCCTTTCTTGATGAGCTCTTTGATTGCCTGTTTTAGAGCTCGGCACTACTCGGTATGATGCCCGTTGTCCCGATGGAAGCGATATTATTTTTTGCTATTTCTGGTTGTTGCATGAGTTTTCATGGGTTGTGGCTCACCGAGCAGATTGGTCTCCTCGAATTTATCAAAAATGGTCGATACAGACACATTTAGTGGAGTATATTGAACTCTGTCGCGGTCGCGACGAGGAACAAGAGCATAGGATTTTTTGTGCTCGTAACGGGGTTTCTTCCATTTTTGCTGATCGTCAACATCCTCTCTGCGATCAGCTCTTCTACTTTCCCCCCAACCAGACATACTGCTCGATGTGCCGGGCTCACGACGGCGTAGTGCCGCCAACAAATTTTCTATTCAGAGGTACTTCTCCACAAGGTTGTAAAATCCTGTAAGGGAGATATCGTCCTCAGCTTGTAACTCTTTCCACAGGTCGGGTTGGGGGCGAACTCCGGCTATGATGAGAGTCCAAACAAACTCTTTGGGAGTATGAGCCACCTTGTTGAGCTCTCTGTGGAAACGGTCAATGTAAGACTGGAGGGATTCGTCCCTTTCTTGCCTTATATTGCTAAAGTAGCTCAAAAGCATTGAAAATTTCCGATTCGCTTGAAAATGCCTTAGGAACGTCGTGGTCATCTGAGGCCACGAACCGATCGATCCCGCTGGGAGCGACCTTAACCATCGTTTGGCATGGAGGTCGGCGTCACTGCCAAACAGCGACATTTTGCCAAATTTGAGACTTGGTGAAGCTTCATCAGGTCGTTAAATTCATATAGATGATCCTGCAAATCGAAATTTCCATCAAATGTCTGCATGTCGAGCATCCTGAATCCCGACGGGAGTGGAGCGGCTAACACTTCGGGAGAGAAGGGGGACGCAGATGTGACCTGCCCCTGCTCATTTTGCTGAGCTCTTAGTCTGTCAAGAGCTCACTGCAGCTCCTCAATCTACGGCAATGGAGCCGCTTAGGGGTTACTTTCACCCATGCGAGTTCGCTTCTCGCGGTTACGATTAAGGAATGTTCAGAGGTCGGGTTCCTCTTCGCCTTGGCCGGCGGTTCTAACCACTCTCGACACACGCTAACTAGAGGCGTGTGATGGCGATGAAAAGTGTGGGGTACTTTCACGACCTTCGCGGTGGTAAGAACCTCCTCGCGAAGTGTGGGACCCTCTTGCACGGTGACGATCAGGATTGCTTTGCTGACAGTGGTAAGAATCACTCCGTCCAGCACTTTTATGGGTACGCACATGCGACGTGGCATGGGACAGCTCGGGCTGAGTCTTTTCACCGAGTCTCAACGAGACTGGTATTCTGCTAGGGACACAGTCGGTGTTGGCTGACCCTTTAGAGCCCGTGGGCTTGCTTTTTGCAGCTTGCTTACCCTTTCGTCTACGCGCTGCAGTGCTCGTGGCACGGGCTATCTTTTTTTGTTGCGTTTTTCGGTGACCTGTAGGCGTTTTTGGTGGTTGCACCGCCACAGCTGACTTAGATGGCGCGCCTTGGTCCAAACGGTCCAACCTTTGGTTGACCGTCTGGAGAGTATTGTCAAACCTCTCCAGGTAGCTTCTTATAGCGGGGTCAAGCTGTGAACTTGACGGGATATCTCCCACAGCATTTTGTGGGGCTAAAGGCTTTTTGGAAAAAGCATCCCCTTGAACTTGGGGGGGACCCTCTGTGCCCTGGTTGGTTTGCTCATGTTCTGGTTGGCAGGCTATTTGTTGCTGTAGGACCGGTAAGTTGGAGATTCTCTTGATGAAGGAGGAACACTAAATCAGGCCCTCCTTCTAGCGCCAAACTGTTGATGCGTGTTTTTGCACCAATGAAATGCACGTGTGAAATGCTGTACGGACTCAGAAGACACACGTGAATGTAATGGATAAAAAGGTAGTAAATGCAATGGAGACAGTTTTTAAAGTGGTTCGGATGCTAAGGTAGCAAGTCCTATGTCCACTGATGCTTATATAAATGATAGAGGGTAGGTCGCTTTTAGGTGAGTGACTTTACAATAATGTTACAAGGTATCTAATGCTGAGAATTCTAAGAAAGAGAAATTTATTAATCAAGCGTAAATATGCCAATCCCCTTTAATGAGAGAGGAGCTCCCATTTTATAATGGGATGCCTTGCGGTAATGATCACTAAATCTGTAAGTTGGTGGGATTATCCGTGCAAATCCTTCTTTATGTCACATTGCCCACCTTCCAGAGTGATTTGCGCGATTTAGATCAGGGATTGGACACGTGGGAGCACCACAACTCTTGACTAGCCTGACGCGCGCCCACTATCCTGACAGACGCATGCGGCAGTTGTTCCAATGATCTGACATTTATGGGCTAGGTGGACCTGACGTCAGCCCTTGTATTTTTTTAGGCATAACAAATAAAATCACAAAAGGTTATATATTTAAGATAAGAGATTATTTGTAATAAAGCATTTCTAGAATAGTTTCCTAAACATAAAGGCCAAAAAAAAAAAAAAAAAAAAGTCTGGTTCCTATTGTATAAGATTAGTCCTATACTCCTTTCGATGCATGTGGGGACACCTCGTGGCTGACACCAATATTGTATTATTTTTTATGGCGATGTAGAGACGTTAGAGCTGGGCATTTGGGACCGGGCCCAAAAGCCCAGCATCAAAACCCGGTCGCTGGTCCCAAAACAGGACCAGGCCTAAGAAGGAGTGCCCGGGCCCTCCACTGGGACCTCCTCCAAGGCCCGGGCTTGGGCCCAAATTTTTTTTGTATTCTATCATTTTAGTCCTTTGTAAAGTTACATTAAACCCCCTAAAATAAGTATAAATTAAGGACTAAAATAAAATTTTACAAAATTTATTAAAAAAAAAGAAAAAAATTTAACTTTTTATAACCGTTGGCTACCAACAGTCACAAGAGCAGCCAACGGTTATAAACTTATAATTATAAGTTTTTATTTTTTTTTATTTTCTCCCCCACAACTACATTATAAATAACCCTAAAACCTTTAATTTTTTTCACAACAATCAATCTCTCATTCTCTCAATCTCTTTACTCCAAATCTCCCTACTCCAAATCTCTAATCAATTTCTCATTCAATTTATATTTATAATTTATTTATATTATTCAATTTTTTTTTCTATTTTTCAATATCATCATAATTTCATATTATTATTTAATTTTTTTTCATTTTAATTATTTATTATTTTATCATAAATTTATAATGTCTTCCCTAAATGAGTTTTACGTTCCATCCACCGAAGAAATTGAAGCCTTCAATCCATTTTCACCATTTCTTTCAGAGGAAGCAGATGTAATTCCACAATCACATTCGGTCGGAACGAGGTGTAGCCAAACACATGCGAGCTGCGAGTCAACGGGCACAGACATAGGCCAACCCCCCCGACCGTCAAAGAGGGTCGTGTCCGATGTCTAGCGATACTTCACCAAATCAAAACGGCCAAAGACAAATGGGGAGGGGGAAGAATCGTGTGGGATATGTCATTTATGTGGAACCATTATTGGGGCTGAGAATGGGACTTCGATGATGCGACGACACGTAGAGAAGAAGCATCCTCAAATAAATGCATCTTCAAGCGGATCAGGTAGACAAATTCAAACTCAACTTAATTTTAATCCGCAATCCTCAACATGGCAATACAATACACATGTTGCATGAGAGGAAATAGCAAGATATATAGTTGCTACGGACTCTCCCATTTGTTTATCTGAAAATCTTTTTTTTGTTAATATGGTTAAAACTGCATTTTGTCCAGCATATACCCCTGTTAGTAGAAGTACAAGTAGAAGAGATATACTAAAACTTTATAAAAAAATAAATAATAAACTTAAAAATGAATTTCAAAATTTTAGGAATATATCTATTGCACTTACATTAGACATATGGGCTTGTAGATCAAAAACCGATTTTTTAACTGTCACAGTACATTTCTTAGATCATAATTGGGTTCACAACAAAAATTGATAGGTTTTAAACCATTATATGAAAAACATAGTGCTGAAACTATTTATTTTACAATTCTTGAAGTTTTGCAAGAATATTTATTAACTGATAGAGTTGTAGCGCTAACGCTTGATAATGCAGCTATTAACACCGCGACAATCTCTTTATTTGAAAAGAAATTGGATCCGCTTGGTGAAGGCAAATTTTATCACCAGAGATGTGCTTGTCACATCATCAATTTGATAGTTAAAGCAGGTTTAGATGCTATACATTCAAAGATGGAAAGGGTGCGTAGAGCTATTGGATTTATCGTCGGTGGTAGCAATAAAAGATGGCAGGAGTACGTCAAATATTGTAAGCAAGAGGAGCCACCGGTTCGACCTTTGAAGTTATGTACAGACATGCCTATCCGTTGAAACTCTACCTACTTGATGTTGGAAAAAGCTTTGCCAACCGCGAAACAAATTACAGATTTCATCAACCGGAAGAACTATCCAGAGGAAGTTGTCAACTATGATGATTGGGCGGTTTGTGAACTTTTTCATTCATTTCTTAAAATTTTTTATGATGCTACTAATACATTAAGTGGTATTTATTATCCAACTACTAATTTAGTGTTAGATATTTTAGTTCAAATTGCTAAAACTTTTGCTTGATATAGATATGATAACATTTTAATTGAAATTGTTTCAAGTATGGAAGAAAAATATAAGAGATATTGGTTAGATATTCCATTCTTATATGGATTAGGCCTTTTTCTAGATCCTAGGTTTAAATTATCCGTAGTTAACGGTGTAATTACTGAGTTAGACCATTATTTAGGACATGATTATACGTCTTATTTGAGTGACTTTAAACACAAATTGGATAGACTCTTTTCTTTCTATGAGAACAGGTACAATGGAAGTGGAAGTGGAAGTGGAAGTGGAACGTCTAGGAGAGACGATCAGGACCTTGATGCAGCCCCCCCTCAAGGATCGAGCAAGTGGGCGTATGTGGAACGTGGCAGAAACTCTAGCTCTAGCTCGTACATACATAGACCAAATGAGATGACTCGCTACCCACAGGTGGACCTGACTTTTATGATGATGAAAGAGCAACTTGACATGGATATTCTTCAATGGTGGAACCAACATAAAAGTCGATTCTCCATTATATCCCAAATGGCGCGTGACATGTTATCTATGCCGGTTTCTACAATTGCATCCGAGTCAACATTTTCAACAAGTGGTCAGATTGTTGAAGATAGAAAATGTTCTTTAACCGATGAGATGATTAAAGTGATAACATGTTTACGGGATTGGACTCATGCAGAAAGAAGACTACAACAGCACCCTGAAGATCTTGAACTCTTTAGGAATACAGATTTGAATAATGTAACTAGTGCTGATGATGAAATTGAAGATGAATAATTTAATAAAAAAATTATTTAATTGTTTATTTGTGAAGCGTGAATGTGTGAAATGTGAATATTACATTTATGTTAAAATTTAAAATTAACTATTAATTTTTTTTTTTTTAAATTAATAAATTTTTTGGAAACTTACTAATCAACCCCTAAAAAATACTAAAAATCCCATATAAAATTTTGTTTTGCCCCCAAAATATAAAAAAAATTGAGGGGGAAAAATAAAATTATCCAAGCCCCATGGGACCGGTCTTGGGCCCATGGGACCAGTCCCGCCAGGCCTAAGGCCTGGTCTGGGTCCTAGTTTTTCTCATGGGTCCATGAGTGACTGGTCCCGCAAGGGACCGATCCCTTGCCCACCTGTAAGAGACATTAGTGGTCCAAGCATGGCCTTATACTATATATATATATAGGTGTTGTTTATTCATTTTCAGAAATTTGCATATTACTTTAAAATTCAATATTATTATTTTACAAAGTAAAAGGGCAGTGTTCAAAAACTATATAAAAAAAAAAAAAAAAATTAACTCTAAATCTCAATTATTGTCAACCATTAAAATATCATGCAGAAGCAGTAGTGATACATTTTTTTTTTCAAATAAAAAAAATTAAAGTCTTTAAAATCTAAAAAAAATAACATTACGAAATAAAAGCAGTTTAGAAAATTACATATAATACGGTTCATTGGAGTAAGCAGATATTATTTTTTAATTATTTTATTTATTGTATAAGGCCATGCTTGGACCACTGGCGTCTCTACATCGCCATAAAAAAAGAAAAGAAACAATATCAATAATACAATTTTGACTGTGAATACTGAATCTAAAGGGCTTGTTTAATACTGCATATTATTTAGAACTAGCACCAATTATTGAACTCAAATATCAAAGAGGATTCTATTAACTGTGGCTGATTTATAAAGTACTGTACAGTTTAGTTAGTTTAAATGTAAAGTTAGTTATTGTTATTGTTAAGAGAGTTAGTTACAAGTTTGGTTAGTTATTAACTAGAGTTTGTTAGTTACAGTTAGTAGCTTATTGAGTTAGTTTGCAAGTATAAAAGCAGTGCACAAATTGTATTTGTCGACTGATGAAATACACATATGTTTCCCTAATTTTCTCTCTTCAACATGGTATCAAAGCAGGAGATTTCTTGCAAATTTTCTAAAAATTGGTTCGATTGAACCTCCATATTCTTTTGGTTTAGCTCGAAAAAGGCTCAAGACTCGTTAATTTTTTCACCTTAAGCTGTAGACTTTGGAAGTTGAGCTCAGTAAGCTATGGCAGAAGAATCAGTTCTACCTTCGATTGACTCAAATTTGCCTCTCTACGTTCATCCATCTGATACACCAGGGTCAATGTTAGTGTCAGAACAGCTCATAGGAACATAAAATTACGGTATTTGGAGCAGAGCTATGATTGTTTCCTTATGTGCCAAAAACAAGCTAGGTTTTGTCACTGGAACTTGCACAAAATCTTCAATAAATGCTTGTTTAGCTCCACAGTGGGAAAGGTGCAACTCCTTGGTTCTTGCCTGGATCTTTAATTTAGTCTCAAAAGAAATATTCAAAGGGATTGTGTATTTAACCAATGCTTCACAAGTCTAGCAGGATCTAAAAAAGTAATATCACAAAGTGAATGGCACTAGGGTTTTTGGTATCCATAGAGAAATTGTGAATCTTACATAGGGAACCAACACTATGGCAATTTATTTTACCAAGCTTAAGTCGTTATTGGATGAATTGGATTCTCTTGTAAGCCTTCCTGCTCCAGATAGTGCTTTTGCAAAGACATATCTTGAACACCTTAATAAAAAAAGTTATTACAATTCTTTATGGGTTTGAATGAGTCTTACTCTATGGTCAGAAGCCAAATTCTGTTGATGAATCCCTTGCTGAGTGTGAAACAAGCATATTCCGTAGTGATCAAGATGAGAGCCAAAGGATTCTAGCTGGATTGAATACTAATGCAGATGTAACTACAACACTCTATGCTTAGAATGGTAAAAAACAAAATCTAGGGCAGAGATATAAGGGAAAGAAAGTAAGAAACCTTATATTGAATGTGATTATTGTCACCTACCTGGTCACAAACGTGACAATTGTTACAAGCTAAATGGTTATCCAACAGATTACTAGTTTACAAAAGGAAAAGGTAACTCAAAATCCAAATTCTCTGCTAATTAGGTGCAATCATAGGATACAGTTGTAGAAATGAAAGATGCAAAGTCTCCTAATATTCCAGCTAGACCTGTTTTCACATCGGAGCAGTACAATCAGATTCTGGAGCTGCTAGGAAAAGAGAATGTAACCTCCACAAATCATTCAGTTGCAAACCTTGCAGGTATTTTTAATAGTACAGATGATATTACATTGCCTAGTTTAAATAAAAATGCTTGGATCATAGATACAGGAACCATTGATCACATGACCTTTAACCTTAGGATTCTGCAGTCTCCTATTGCCATAAAACCTTCTTCAAAATCCATCGTAGGGTTACATGATGGTACTAAGACTCATATTGCTGACATGTAGGTTCTGCAATTTTGGACAATGGCATGCATCTCTCAAAATTTTTGCATATACCAACTTTTAGACACAATTTGCTTTTAGTCTCCAAATTTACAGTTTCTAATAATTGTATTATCAATTTTTACCTTGATTTTTGTCTAATCCAAGACCTTTACAGTGGCAAATTGAAGGGGATTGGTAAGCATAAGCAATGCCTATATTTCCTTGATCCAATTTCACAAAAATCAATAATGTCAGTAGATGCTTCGCATAAAGCTGTTTGCAATATTTCAAAAGGTTTTTGTTCAAATAATAATGTACCATGTCATTTTCAGTTGAATAAAGAGTCTGACTTTCCTAGTACTTTTCTTGCTGCAAATGTTTCTAATAGTGCCGAATTGTCGCACCAACGGTTAGGACATGTCCTTATACAATATTATAGCATATGCATAAAGATTTTGATGTTTCTGATCCTCATCACTGCACTATTTGTCCACTAGCTAAGCAAACTAGGGTTCCCTACAATCATAGTAATTCAGTTTCTACTTGCATCTTTGATTTGTTACATGTAGATGTTTGGGGTTCATATAAGATTCCAACACATGGAAATGCTAGGTATTTCCTTACTTTGGTTGATGATTATTCAAGAGTAACCTGGTCATTTCTCATGCAATACAAATATGAAGATTTCATAACCATTAAACATTTTATTAAAATGATAGAAACTCAATACCATTGTACTTTGAAATGCATTAGAAGTGACAATGGCCCTGAATTTTTTAATAAAGAATGTCATGATATGTTTCTTAGTAAAGGCATTGTCCATCAAAGCTCATGTGCTTATTCCCCTCAACAAAATGGAGTTGTTGAGAAGAAACACAGACACATCATTGCAGTAGCTAGGGCTTTGAAATTCCAGTCCAATATACCAAATCATTTGTGGGGATATTGTGTGCAAACAACAGTTTACCTTACAAATAGGTTTCCTTCATCAGTTCTCAAAGGTATATCATCTTTTGAAAGATTTTTTGGTCACCCTCCTTCATTGGATCACATCAAGGTTTTTGGTTGTTTAGCTTATGCTACCATTCTCACCCCTAAGGACAAATTGTCACCTAGATCTACCCCTTGTGTCTTTTTGGGTTATTATTTGACTTAAAAGGGATACTTTCTTTATGATCTTTCTTCTCATAAAGTTTTTGTCACTAGAGATGTTCTTTTTCATGAGACCATATTTCCTTTTACTTGGTCTACATCTCCATAATTACCTTTTCCGTTTGATCCTGAATTTTTGGATATTGAGTTGCCTTCTACAACTACAGCCCCTACTGTCTCTTTATCAGTTGATTTATTGCTTGTTGTCCAGAATGTATAACCTACAGGACCTCCCTCTCTATATATTAATTCCTCTCCACCTCAACCTATTATTCCTCTTAGGAAATCCAGTAGAATCAAAAGGCCCCTTATCTGGACATCAGATTTTGTTTTTCTATCTATTTCTCCTTCCATTTCAACTTTAGCCAATTGCATCCCATATCCTATTTCTAATTTTGTATCTTATAGTCATATTTCACGAAGCTACCAAGCCTTTTTATCCCATCTCACTCTAGTAGAACCCTTTTCTTTCAATAAAGCTTCTCAAGACCCTAATTAGGTAGCTGCCATGCAAAAGGAGATACAAGCTTTGGAATTAAATAAAACCTGGTCCTTGGTCCTTTCACCCCAAGGTAAGACTCCAATTGGTTGTAAGTTGGTTTATAAACTCAAATATATTGCTGATGGTTCCTTGGAAAGATATAAGGCAAGATTGGTGGCAAATGGATACACCCAAAAGGCAGGTGTGGATTATGCAGAAACAATTTCTACTGTTGTTAAAATGGTTACCATTAGGTCCATTTTATCACTTGTATTGGCCACTTTACCAAATGGATAAGGATAATGCATTTTTGCAAGGGGATTTACAAAAAGAGATTTATATGACTTTGCCTCAAAGTTTTGCAAAGCAAGGGGGCAGCTTGGGGGGCAACTTATAGTCTGCAAGTTACACAAGTTTCTATATGGACTTAAACAGGCATCTAGAGCCTGGAATTACAAGCTTACTCAAGCCTTACTTGTTGGAGGATTTACTCAATCTAAAGCTGATTATTCTTTGTTCATTAAGAGGATGGATTCTCTTATTGTGCTGGTTTTAGTCTATGTAGATGACATTGTTCTCACAAGGGACAACATTGACATGATCAACTCCACCAAACAACTATTGCATTCTCATTTTAAACTCAAAGATTTTGGTGTTTTGAAATATTTCTTGGGTTTAGAGGTAGCCAAATCTTCCAGGGGTATTCACTTATGTCAAAGAAAGTATGCTTTGGAGCTTAAATCTGAATTAGGTTTGTCTGCTTCCAAGCCTTTTGCAGTTCCTATGGATTTTACTTTGAAACTTACATCAGTTGCTTATGATGACCTTTTCCCTGCTGGTTATGATCCCCTTCTTTTTTATCCGAGTGTTTATCAAAGGTTGGTAGGTAAGTTGCTATACTTATGCATGACCAGACTAGACTTAAGTCTTTTTGTCAATCTCTTATGTCAGTTTATGCATAGTCCCAAACAATCACATATGACTACAACACTTAAAATGGTGAAATATCTTAAGTCTGCTCCTGTTATAGGCCTATTTTTTACAGCTAACAATCTTATGAATTTATTAGCATTTTGTGACACTGATTGGGGATCCTATCTCATGACAAGAAAGTCAATTACAGGGTACTGCATTTTTCCTGGAAAGTCTTTAATTTTATGGAAATCTAAAAGGCTGGCCACTATCTCTAAATCTTCATCAGAGGCAGAGTATAGAGCTATGGCTCCACTATATGTGAGCTGCTTTGGTTGAATCAACTTTTTTAGGAACTTGGATTTATTGATTTGCTTCTTATACCTCTTCATTGTGACAACCGGGTTGCTAATCACATTGCATTGAATCTCATCTTCCATGGGAGGATTAAACACATCGACATTGATTGCCACGTTGTGAGAGAATAGCTCAAACTGGGAGTCATTACCACTGCCTATATTCCATCATCTAAACAACTTGCAGACTTGCTCACTAATGTTCTTGTTAGTCCACTGCATTCCAGATTGTTAAGCAAGTTGGGTGTGCTTGACCTCTACCACCCTCCAACTTAAGGGGGTTTGTTTGTTTAAATGTAAAGTTAATTACTATTATTGTTAAGGGAGTTAGTTACAAGTTTGGTTAGTTATCAACTAGAGTTAGTTAATTGCAGTTAGTAGCTTACTAAGTTAGTTTGCAAGTATAAAAGCAATGTACAAATTGTATTTCTTGAGTGATGAAATTAGGGGTGTTCAAAAGAATTGGTGGAACCGGAACCGACCAGTACCCTGGGTTTGGTTCTGGTTCTTACCCAGAACCAATCGTCAATGGGTAGGTTCCGGTTCCAAATTTTTGGAACCATTATTGTGCGGTTCCAGTTCTGGTTTCTATAGTTAGGAACCAAAACCCGAACCAGGAACCAGGAACCGAGACTAATATAAAATAAAATTTAATATTAGGGGGGTTAATAAAAACGTTTGTAGAAAAAGTAATGTGAATACATTTATATTTATATTTCATAACATTTAAAGTAAGTTGATTTGACTTTTGAGAATCTACCTTTACAAAGTAATGGAGTTTG
>CM047909.1:9423278-9471127 GCA_026229545.1 Pistacia atlantica | reverse complement strand
GTTTTGTAGAGGAGAGCAAATGTTTAAATGGTGGTGACTGAGAAAATTTTTGCTGTCAGAATCGGTTTTGGGTAATAACAGAATATTAATTCTGAGTAAGAAAGTGATATTTTGAAACTTTTTGAGTCGGAAAGTTTCATTAACGCAAACCTTGGGTGGGAAAAAATTGTTTTCTCAAAAATAAATTGCATTAAGGCATCACTCAATAATTTTTGCCAATCAAGTCTATGGGGTCTAAGTCTAAATATCAAATCGAAATTGACTACACAAAAGATGCGGGTATCCAAAAACTTTAATTTGTTTGGCTCTATTTGATTTAACTTCAACTCATCAATTACATTGTTGACCTGACTTATTCCATATGCTTAATTTTGTGGACACAACTCCAAATCAATGTTTCCCACGTCAATTGATTGATTGAATTTTCTATCAAACATAAACTTAGGATTGAGACTCCACCTATTCTTTAATTTGCTAGGAAATCGGATCAGATTTCAAATTTTTTTTTTTTTAAAATTATGCGTTGTTTTATTTTTTTTTTCTTGTTTGTACACATTCATATTAATTTAATCTTGATTTTACTATTTAGATTATTTGGTATATATTTAATGAGTCAATTATAACTTTAATTTAATAATTTTAAACCAATGTACTATATGCCAAGGTCTTAAAACCTAGTCTGGCCCAACCGGTAAAACCAGCCTAATTGGGACCCGGGGCCTTGGTCGGGCTGGGTTCCCAATTTCAACTATTTACAACTTATCAAAGCAAACCTTAGATTTATGGATGGCGATCAGCGAGCAATTGGTGCTTGGGATATTGGGGCTTTTAAAGAGGAATGACTGGTGAGTCGAAAGGTAGTGATGGAGGTAATTTTTGGTGAGTGAAACGACCTGAAATCGCAAAAATCATGTGACAGCAACAAACGGGATGTTGCTGGCGATTGGCAAGGCGAATGGAGGTGGGGTGAGATGGGTTTTGATTAGAAGACTGAGGGGAGTGTTTTTGTGATGATGGGAAGTGTTGTCGATGTTGAAAATAGCCCTATTTGGCCTAGGTTGTTAACGCTACTGATTGCATTTACGGTGTGTTTACTGGATTTTAAAATTGTAGGGATTAATGTGTACCTTTTAGGGGTGTATTTGTCAGATTTCAAACATTTAGACGTTAGATTTCAAACATGTTGATGCCATCGGTTTGACCAGTCAGTCAAACTGGTTCAATCGATCAACCTAAGACCTGGCCACATTGCTGGATTTCACCCCGAGCAGGGTTTTAAAACTTTACTATATGCTACAAGCTTTTTATTTTTATTTTTTGACAATGTCTTTCTAATAGTGTTCTAATCTTCTTAGGATTATATGTTATCACTGTGGCTGTATTTTAAAAAAAAAAAAAAAAATCTATTTTTTTAACCTGATACTATTTATAAAATTAATATGAACTAATTTGACAATGTCAAATGTAATTTTAAATGCACACTCCAAATTTGTTTTCTCACGAAACTACATCAAAGAGTTTTATGAAGAAGCACTTAATTTTTCATTGAAAAAATCCAAATAGTTTTATAATTTCAAATGCAATTCTGTCTATTTCGACCATACTTTATAAATTACATATAAAAAGGAAATATATACATTTGAATTGGTATACAACTCGATTGACATTGGTAAAAAATATTTATGTTTGTATAATACTGTTGATGCTGGATTTTAACAACAATTATTCACACGTGCAAAATGTTAAGCGGACTTAGAAATTACACGTGAACTGGAAAATGAAACAAATAAAGGGGCGACAATTTTTAAAGTGGTTCGGATGCTCAAAGCGAATCCTAGGTCCACTGTCTTTTTATTTATGAAAGAGTGCAATCAAGTCATATGTAGCGATCTAAGAGAGCAAAAATATAGAGAGGGAGAGAGAGTATTTATGTTATCAGGACTAACATCCCTAAAAAGAAGATAGGAGCTCTTTATTTATAATAAAAGGTTTTTAGGTAATGATTATTGGTCTGTCAGCGGACAGGTGCCATGCAGTTTCTATCTTGCTCCTCATTGGCCGATTGCACGGAAGATATCCTTAAATCGCTCAGAGCTTGGGCAAGTGGGTGACTCCAAGCCACTTACTCGACAAGCCTTCACCTGCCAAGAGGATGACAGCTTTATTCCTTCTGTCCTTGGATGATCTGGTAGCATCTGAACAGCACAATGCCTTCTTGAATTCTGATTGGTCCTTATTGACGTAAGCCTACGTCCGTCTTGATTTTTTAGGCATAACAAATATATATATGATGGAGTAAAGGTAGCTTTTAAGATGATGTTTATTCCAAACATAAAAGAATACACTTATTTTTATTATTTTTATTTCATTAAGTAATACACATATTTTCAAATTTTTAGAATACAAAAACAAAAACAAAAACTGTTGGCTCTGTTTGGTTCAAAATTTAGGGGTTTTGGGAAAAGTTTTTTGAAAAAAGTTAAAAAAAAATTGAATTGGGCGGGTATTACGATGTAGAATTTATAAATTAATAAAATACCCTTTATCTTTGGCCGTAGATCTGGCCTTTTCCGGCCAGATCCACCGTGGATCTGGCCGGAAAAGGCTAGATCGGCGCACTACCGGCCAGATTCAGCCGGTAGTGCGCCATTCTACCAGATTCCGGCCATTTTCCGGTGGTGGTGGTGGCGGAATCTGGTAAATATGGATTATTGGGGTGTTTTTGTAATTTAAAAAAAAATATTTAGGGGTATTTAATTAAATTATCAAATTTAAGGGGTTTAAAAAAAGTTGAATAATATTGGGAGTAGTATTCCCAAAAATCTGAATTTTTGGGAATTTTACTGTTTAACTTTTTTGGGAATACTAAAAGTAGTATTCCCAAATTTGAAACAAACGCAGCCGTTAATTTTATTTTCGAATTAAACTCAATTTTGAAACCAGAAACACCAAAAGCAGTATGAAACAACCATGCAAGTCTCTATAAAAGAGACGTGGAATTCCACACGCAAAATTTCCAAATCTTTCCGTTAATTATTGAAGATATTGGCATTGGCTTTGGCTAAGCTTTATGTAATGGCACTTTAACAAACCAACCATGCATGCCAGTATGAGATTGACGACTCCAAGTCAGCTCATCTTCTTAAATGCTGTGGGTTTATTATTATTATTTCTAACTTTCCCAGAATGAGCGCCGAACTTGGCCCCGGTTGAAATAATAGTTTTCCATTCAACTCTATATTTGTAAACAACCTCGCGTCTTGGTAAACCATTTCATTCAATGATCCGGAGGACTGTCTTGTTTTAACGTGTTGTCCTTATATTCATTTGAAGACATTTTGAACAAATCAAAGTCACCCAGCTCCTTCCTTACATTGTCCTGTGTGTTAGTGTTAATTAGTTCCACCTAGTCATATCCTAATTACAATGTTTTACACAGCATTTATACAATAAATAATACTATTCTTTTCAAATTTTCCAAATTTCATATACTGAGTAATAAGATATTATATATGTCATTGTAATAAGTTATTATATATGTCATTGACATGTAAATAAATTGATGATACATTGAATGATGTGTTATTATATATAATGATATGTCAATATCATATATAATAACACATCATTTAAGATATGAAAATGAGATAAGTTTTTGAGATTAGTAGTATTACTCTGTATTAATAAAAAAATCATTTGTATTCTTTATATATTTTCTTATGTGAAATTCTAGTTCTTTCAGTTCTTCCATCATCTTGATAGTTTACAAAAATATTTTTTTAAGAAACCTAAAAATTAACTCAAATCCTTAATAGCGAACTTTGAAGTTTCGAAAATATGATAATAATATGGTAAAAGAATTTCAAGAGTATCAAAGACAGAATTATAAAATAAAAAAAAGTATGATTTGACACTAACTATAAAAAACAAGAGTGATATTTATCGAATTTATTATGATAAACTAATAATACTGTCTGTGATATAAAACATTAAATTAAGAAGATCATCTTGGTTTTATTCACCGCTATCATTATGCAGAAATATCAAAGAAAGAATTATTACGTATGTGTCGTCTTCCATGAATACAAAAGCACAGTTTTCAAAAGTTGATTATGTTAGTAGACTTGACTTTAATGGGTGGCTAGCAAGTATATTTTCCTGGGATTAATTACCAAGAGTTTATATGGAAAGTAAGAATTATTTTCATTTTGGATGCTTTTGCAACGCAACTTAGAAATTTCGCCGAATCGGAAGGCATATACAAGATTGAATAGTAAAGTTCGGTGGCTGCTTCATGTTACTAGTCAGCTTCATGTTATTGGTTTAACCATTTAGAAAAATGATATATATTTTCTAATTAATGTGTTTGATCTGTTTTCAATCACTAAATCATTTCTTGACCACTCAATATTTGTTTAAGTCTAACCAATCACTGAGTGGTTGAGTGGTTTGATAAAGATTCTTGGGTGTATTACTCAAAATGTCATTAGTTCAAGTCCCTTCTCGTTTACTAATAGAGGTGGCCACTGAAACTCTTATCTAGTCGATAGTTTCAGGGTTTCGGGGAATCAGTTGAGGTGCATTTAAACTGATCCGGATACCTTAAGTCATAATATATATATATATATTTTGTTTGTTTGTTTAAGTTTAATATCTTGATGACTTATACTTTAGGACTAGTAACATTAATTTATTAACTTAAAAAACAAAATACTAAACATAGTGAATTCAGAAAAACAAAAGAAAATAATTAATACTAAATCCTAAAAATTAATTGTAGCTATAAAGATAAGACATAATAAATTTTATCTACAATTTATTTATAATTATTGCAGTACTGGTGTTTGTACTGTTGTTTTCTTCGAATCTTCAAGGCAATAGCCAATAATCACTTTTAAATTCTGCCTCACAAGCATTCAATTGAAATGGATTAATGGTTGATAGAGCTCGACCCTTATTTATAGTTCATTTACTCATTACAATTTAATGGTAGTAAGAGAAGTTATCCAAGCTAGTAAAATGCAATAAATAGACAGTTTACTAAGAATTTTTCATTATATTGTAAAGGAAATATATATTGTGCGTAGTAGTACTGAAGTTTAACTTTCCAAATAATCAAGATGCCGCCTTAGGCAGCTAATCGACATTTATCCTTAACGGCTTGGGCGGCTTTAATTACTCTCCAAGCACTGACCCATTTACGTACAAAAGCATTGTATGGGAAATGTCAATAATATTGGCTAATATGCTGTCACTCTCAGAGTCTTGGTCATTCTCTGCGACTGTTGACTGAAACGAATAGAAAATTAATAAGGAATCACGACAGACCCAAAACAAAGAATTTTTCAAATGTCGATAAGAAAAAGATATTGTTTACTAGTGAATGTTTCGGACGTCCCTCTATATAAACCCTCCATACTTCTACCAATTTTATCATAAATACTAGCGTTAGTATTCCTCTCATCAAGCATTGAGCTCAAACTATTTAGAGTGTGTCTTTCTCATCAACCATTAAAATGTGGAGTGAAATTGGCCTTTGCCTCGTAGCTTTTCTTGTTATTAGGATTAGCCATTGGTTCTACACTTGGTCGAATCCTAAGTGCGATGGCAAACTGCCTCCTGGTTCAATGGGTTTGCCAATTATTGGCGAAACACTTCAATTCTTGTCTCCCTATAAAGTTCATGACGTTGCTCCATTTCTCAAAAAGAGAATAACAAGGTATGTTAATTAAATTATTTGCAAAAAATTAGTATATTAATTAATTAACAGATGAGTTTTATCTTAATACATAAACATTTTTTGTGTTTTTTTATTTTTTATATATTTTTCAGATACGGACCGCTATTTCGGACGAGTCTATTTGGGAAGAAGATGATCGTATCAACCGATCCGGAGATAAACTATACCATCCTCCAAAGAGAAAGTACAAATTTCTCAATTTGGTTGACTGACAGTTTTAGTAAATTTTTGGGAGAAGAAAACATGCTTACGCAGCATGGAAGCTTTCATAGATACATGAAGAACTTGATTTTACATCTTATTGGCCCTGAAAGCCTAAAAGGAAAGCTTCTCCATCAAATGGATGAAGCAACGAGCAGACATATACATTCATGGGCTACCCAAGGAACTGTCAATATCAAAGAAGGAATTGCAGAAGTAAGAATTTTAATTATATAGTCGATTTATATTTACGAATGTTAATGAGTCTAAAATATAACTCCTTGGGTATTTGCAGATGATATTTGAATCATTTGCAAAAAGACTAATCAGTTATGAGGAAAAGAAGAATGGAAAGAAGCTATTAGATAATTACAAAGCCTTCATGAACGGTCTCATTTCCCTTCCTGTCAACATTCCGGGAACCACTTTCCATGCATGTGTACAGGTAGAGTTTGAATACTTAATATATGTTTACTCAAACGAACTTTTATTGTTCAAACCACTCGTGCATGGAACTATTTGAGTATCAAGCCATCTTTCTTTATCTCGTAATTAATATGATTCCTATTTTTTTTAACAGGGAAGTAAAAACGCCATCAAGGTGATTAGAGATATCTACTATGAGAGGAAAGCAACAAAAATTGCTCACAATGATTTCTTGGATCGTGTAATTGAAGAAGTAGAGAAAGAGAATGCGTTTTTGGATGATGGTGTTGCAATTAACATGCTGTTTCTGCTTCTTTTTGGTGCTTTCGAAAGCACTACTGAAGCCATTACGTTGCTTACCAAGTTTATTTCTGACCACCCTCAAGTTCTTGAAGAATTAACGGTTAGTAGATATAATAACAATACTTGGTTTTTTATTATGTTAGATTTTATAAAATTTAGTTAAAATTTTTAATCAAGTGTTGGTTATTTCACATATGCAGAAAGAGCATGAGGCAATTCTTGAAAGGAGAGAAAATGAGAATTCAGGACTTACTTGGGAAGAATACAAATCCATGACTTTCACACATATGGTGAGTTCTATTTGACTAATATGAGAAACATTAATATATATATAGTCATCGGGGTTGTCTGGCCCCCTTCCGTGCACATCGACTAATCGTCCGAAACTCTGAAATTAACGACTGGGTAAACCCTCCAATAGCCATTTTTATTAGCAACCGAAGAGAATTGAATTCAAGACTTCTTGAGTAATACATCAAATAATCTCTATCATCTCACTCGGTCATATAGGGATGGTTAGAAAAATTAATATTCTCTATAAAAGTATTTTACTTTTTAAAAAAAAAAAAAAAAAAAAATCTTATTACTGATACTGATTGATGTATAATTAATTTCTAGCCAATTCTTATTTTGTGTTGTAGGTCATTAATGAAACAGTTAGGTTGGCAAATATAGCACCTGTGATTTTTAGGAAAGTTGGGAAAGATGCAGAGATAAAGGGTAAGTTCTAAATCCCTTAATTTGCCAGTATTTGTTTAAATAGGCGAATTGCATTACTTAATTATCATTTATAATTAATTACAAATTAATCTTGCAGGATATACAATACCAAAAGGTTGGATAGTTTTGGTGGCACCTTCTGTTGCTCACTTGAGTGCAGACAAATATGAGGATCCTCTTGCATTCAATCCATGGCGCTGGAAGGTAATTTTCAATAATTAATCGAATTAAAACTTTGGTACTATGTCTTCTTATTGCAACTCATTTTTCTAATAATTTTTTTAAAATTTTTATGAATTGAAGGGACAAGACTTGCATTCTGGATCGAAAAATTTTATGGCTTGGGGTAGTGGCACCAGACTTTGCGTTGGCGCTGACTTTGCAAAGCTTCAAATTGCAATTTTTCTCCATCATTTTGTCAGCAAATACAGGTAATTAACAACATAATTTTTTTTTTTTTTTTTTTTTGGTGATTAGGGGTGTTCGGGCCAATTTGCGCGTATCTTAATTAATCCCTCGTGATCCTGAAGTTGATAGTCGGATAAATCTTTCTAGTGACTATCCCTATTAACAACTTAGGTGGATCGAACTCAAAATCTATTGAGTAATACACCCAAAAATTCTATTTGACCGTTGGATTACCTAGTGATGGTTTTACCAACATAATTTTGTCAGTACACAAATTAATATGTGTAATTTTGAAACCTCGAGAAAACAATAAAATAATTTTGGTACTTATGTTTTCAGGTGGTCAGTGACCAAAGGAGGAGAGTTCATTCGAAGGCCTAGTCTTATATTTCCGAATGGATTGCACATCAAAGTTGAAGAAAAGCAAAAGTGATTTTAAGTCTAGAAGAAGATGAAACAAATCGATTCAATAAAAATGAGTAGTGTACTGTACCAGAAGTTATCTCTTGATAACCTTAACAAATTTAATATTATACGGCGTCGATTATCTGCTCCATTTCCTTTCCTTGTGTTAAGGTTAAGATATAATTGTGTATGATAAATAAAAAAGTTCATTTATTTTCATGAGTCTGGACAAGGATCAAATTAATGCAATACAAAGATTATTTTTTTACCAAGTTACCTCTTGTTATCATATATATATATTAAAAGTCTAGAAAGAGTAAGCTTGTTGATATAAGAGGATGAAAGTGCCAAGTTGTTAAGTCTTTGGATGATTTTGATAATAGGCCAAAGTGGTGTCGTTTTAAGTAGAAAGTTTCAGCTCACTTACTTTACTCTTTACTCTGTGTAAGTGCTATATAAAAGGAACAGTTGTTTGTTGCTTCTCTTAATCTATAACGAGAAAAAATTTCAGTAACAAAGACAGTTTCGTTCTCTCTCTTAAACTCATTTCAGACTTTCTTTAGCTCGTTTAAGCTTTTCTCTATATAAGTTCACATGGTATCAGAGCCAAGACTCGCGTCAATGGCTAAGGATTCCTCTGCTTCTCACATGCTTAACAGCAATCGAGAAGTGTTGCAAGATTCTTCAAATCGATCGACTTTAGCTCTCAATTCGAGTTTCCAAGTTATAAACCCTAAGCTGACACGAAATAATTACCGATTTTGGAGCTCCCAAGTGTTATCTGCTATCGGCTCTCATGAATTGGAAGACCACCTCTTAGTAGAGCTCGTTGTCCCTCACCAGTTCTAATCGATGAATCTGAGGTTAGTGAACAACTTAATCCGGCTTATGTTTTGTGGAAAAGAGTTGATAAATGTTTAGTTAGCTAGTTACTTGCATCAATTTCGGAAAGCATGTTCTGCATTGTTTCAAAATGTAGATTAGCTACTGAAATTTGGTTAGCCTTAGAAAACGAATTTGTAACAGATTCCAAGGCTCGAGCTCTTCATCTTAGAAATTTACTTCAACCTACTCAAAAGTGTAATCTCAGTATTAGTGATTACGTTAAAAAGATGAAAGAGATTTCTGAAAGTTTAGCAGCAAGTGGAATGATTGTATCTAATGAGGACTTGCTTCAATACGTATTAGATGGGTTAGGACTTGAGTATGATGCTGCTGTTATGACTCTCACTTCCAGATTAGAGTCCAAAGTTGATAATGTTACACTTCAAGAGGCACAATTTTTACTTCAGAAATATGAGCTGAGATTAGAAAAATTTAACTCAGTTGATCTCTACAATAGATCTGTTAATGTAGCCTTAGCTAGTCATCCTAATGTACCTGGCATTTCTGGAACAAAAGAGTAGACTAGTTATAACACAGCTACAAACGTTGAGAATGTTGTACCATCCTTAATGTCTCTAGAAAATCCTCATCCATAGACTTATATCACTCCACCAGTCTTTACATCCTCTCAGCCTCAAAATTTTATGCCTTTTGTTGGTAATGGAGTGACTTAAAACTGGACTAGACCTCCTGTTTATGGAAGAGGCAGAGGCCGTGGTAATGGAAGAAACAGACTCATTTGTCAAGTCTGTAAAAAGGCTGGACACTCTGCTGTTCAGTGTTACCATCGGTTTAATGCAACTTACAGTGGTAGCTCACAGCAGCAACACTCTGTTCATGTGCCTCAACAGCAATACTCTGGTTTTACTCATCCAGGCTACCAAAATGTGGCATCTCAGCCTTATCAGAGCTCCATTTATTCTCTGCTCAGCATCCTCAGCATGCTCAAAACAATGTTTTTTCTGCTGCTAATCAACTGCATAATGACCACTCGTCATCAGTCCCAAACAGTGGTTTAGCACATTTCAATCCTTCTTCCACCATTGGACAGTCAAGCAATACATTTGCTCCTGCTTCAGGTGTTGGCTATTTTGGAGTACCTAGTCAGCAGAACTCTGGCTATAGTCAAGCCCATTTTGTTTCTACTGGACCAGGGGCTGGATTTCATACTGATGTTGTTGGAAATTGGGGACAATCTGGGAATCATTACTGTCCACCTTCTCATGTGGTTGATAGTGCTATAGCCTTCTCTTCCACTGATCCAGCGTGGTATATGGACTCTGGAGCTACTGATCATGTTACTTCCGATGACGGGACGCTACAAATCGGCAAGGCTTATGCAGGTGATGCTCAACTTCAAGTAGGCAGTGGTGAGCACCTTTCTATCTCTCATATAGGCCATTCTATCTTACCTAGTTCACTACATTCTAAATGTTTACATCTTAGAAATATACTTTGTGTGCCAAATATTACAAAAAATTTACTTAGCATCTCTAGGTTTACCAAAGACAATAATGTTATTGTTGAGTTTGATGCAAATTGTTGTGTTGTTAAGGACAAATCCACAGAGGCAATGTTACTGCAAGGGGGCCTTAAGGGAGGTCTATACCAGCTGAATATTCCACCTGCCCTGTTTCCTTTTGCTGTTTCAACCTTTAAAGCTTCACACGTGTCACCTACCTATAGTACATCATCTAATAAAGCAGCTCTTTCTGTCCAATCCTTAGGAGACGCATTGTTTAGTCAGTCCCATAGGCCTAGTATTCAAAATAGGTTAGCTGTATCTGCTGCTGATACTCTCAGTTGTAATCAGTCTCAAATGCAAACTACTAATAACTGTTCGTCCACATCATGTAAAGAAACTTGCAATGTCTTTAGTAATAATAAAATTGATCATTTTTGTGATTCATAATCTGGTTTAGTTTCTGATTTTAAATCTATTGTTGATATGTCTACTTCTAACATGCATAATTCTGATCAGCTTCAATCTACTTGTGTATCTACTTTGAATAAACCTAAAACACAATCTGTTAGTGATGCATCTTTATATTCTAAGTCTGAACTGTCTAATGATATTCAGAATAACCTAAGTTTGCCACAAAATGTGGAATTCCCTACACAAAGTGCATCCAATGTTTCACATAATAATCTGCATGAGATGAGTCGTGTTAAGTCTGAACTTCAACCTAATCTTCACTACCTTACTGTTAATAAACAACCTTCTACTCATATGGTTTGGCATAGAAGATTAGGACATCTGAACTCTGCTGTTTTTCGAAAAATCATGACCAGTTTTTCAGGTTCTCATCCACAAGTTTCCCAGTTACAAAAATCTGAAACTTTCTTTTGTGATGCATGTCAATTAGGCAAACTACATCAGAACACTTTTTCATGCCTCCCAGTCACATGCTCTTGAACCCCTTGCTTTAATTCATAGTGACGTTTGGGGACCTGCCCCTGTAGTATCTGTCGAAGGTTTCCAGTATTATGTTCAGTTTTTAGATGATTTCAGTAGATTTGCATCGGTTTTTCCTTTAACAACAAAAGCTGAAGTTAAATATGTATTTATTAAATTTCATTACCTTGCGGAAAGGCAATTTAACACCAAACTAAAGTGTCTTCAGTCTGATCAAGGAGGAGAGTATAAAACTCTTATTCCTTATCTAAATGACTTAGGCATTCAATTTAGACATTCATGTGCTTACACTCACCAACAAAATGGCCGTAGTGAACGTAAACATAGGCATATTGTAGAAACCGGTTTAACATTGCTTGCACATGCATCCATGCCCCTGCATTATTGGTGGTTGGCATTTGAGACTGCTACGTTCTTGATTAATAGAATGCCCACTGATGTCTTACACGGTGATACTCCTTATTTCAAATTGTTTCACAAACAGCCTATTTATGAGAGTCTTAAAGTGTTTGGCTGTACGTGTTTTCCTTACCTCCGTCCCTTTAACAATCATAAGTTTAGTTTTCATTTCTCCAGGTGTGTCTTTATAGGATATAGTTTAGTTCATAAAGGGTACAAGTGTCTAAGAGAAGATGGGAAAATTTTTGTTACACCTAGTGTCACCTTTAATGAAACAGAATTTCCATTTCAAAATAAACAGTGTATTGATCCTTACGACATTTCTTCTCTCCAGCACATTTCTCTTCCTAGACAGGATATTTTCAATACCTCTTCCTCGTCTCATTTACCTTTTTTCATCCTACCTGTCTCCTTTTCAGTTTCTCCTGATCCTCCTGCAATAACAAAGTCTACAGACAAGACTGTTCTTAATGATTCAACAGTTGCTACTCCTATCGCTTCTTCTAATACAGTCAACAATTCAAATATACACCCTCCAAACCAACATATCAGCTCATCTACACTACCACTAACACCTGCACCCATGACTGGTATCTCACAATCTCCAGAACCACTTCATACAGCATCCTGTGGTAGCTCTTTAGACTCCTTCCCGTTACCATCAGTTTCTTCGTTACCTGTAATTAGATCAGATTGTGTTCCTCCCACCTGCCATCTTGAAGCTGATTTATCATCAGCACAAGTTACTACTGATCTGATGCAGTCACAAAATGCTTCCAATTTGCACCCCATGATTACAAGATCCAAGTCTGGTGCTACTATTCAAAAAACAGTTAAAGCTCTTGAAAGTTCAGCCTTGACAGCAGCTATACAGAATAACTCTAGTGCATATGGTTTAGCTCTTGAAAGTTCAGCCTTGATAGCAGCTGTGCAGAATAAATCTGATACATATGGTTTAACTGGTCCAGTTCCAAATGAAGATAACATATTTAGCTTATCTTACCACTCGTCAGGATGACATTGAACTTGAACCAAAATCTGCAGTTGAAGCACTTGAAAGTCCAGCTTGGAAAGTAGCCATGCAATTTGAGTTCGATGCTCTTGTCCAGAATAACACTTGGTCTCTTGTTCCTCCTTCTTCTGACATGAACATTGTTGGGAACAAATGGGTTTTTCGGACTAAATTTAATGCAGATGGCAGTTTACAAAAGTATAAAGCCAGGCTAGTGGCAAAGGGGTTTCAACAAACACCAGGATTAGATTACTTTGAAACATTCAGTCCAGTTGTCAAGCCATCCACCATTCGTATCATCCTTACATTGGTAGTTTCTAATGCTTGGGACATTCAGCTGATTGATGTGAACAATGCCTTTCTTAATGGCATACTGAATGAGACAGTTTACATGCGCCAGCCACCTGGTTTTGAATCATCTGATTATCCCTCTTTTGTTTGCAAATTAAATAAAGCTTTGTATGGGTTGAAGCAAGCTCTCAGGGCCTGGTTTGACAAGTTAAAAACTGCATTGTAGATTAAGGGATTTCAGAACTCCATCTCAGATTCTAGCTTGTTCATTTTCAAAGAAAATTCTGCTGTCACTTATGTTTTGGTATATGTTGATGATATTCTCATTACTGGGTCCAATTCTACTTATATTACTCAACTGATGACAGATCTGAATGATGAATTTGCGTTGAAAACTTTGGGGTCTTTGCAATATTTCTTGGGGTTGGAAGCAACAGAACTTCAGCTGGTATTCATCTTAAACAGACTAAGTATGCAACTGATTTACTTATGAAGACTAATATGCTTGAAGCTCATGCTTGCTCCACTCCAATGGCTGTTGGTACAAGGTTATCTTCCTTAGACAGCCCACTTTTTGAACAGCCTAGTTTATACAGAAGCATTATTGGTGCTGCAGTATTTAACCCTTACTCGTCCTGACATTAGCTTCCCGGTTAACAAACTCAGTCAACACTTGCAAGCCCCAACAAATCTGCAGTGGCAGGCATGCAAGAGGATCCTTAGATACATCAAAGGTACTCTTCAGTTTGGATTACAGTTTAAGCCAGCAGTATCATTAAAAATTGAGTGTTATGCTGATGCCGATTGGGGAAGTAGTCCTGATGATCGACGGTCTACAAGTGGGTGTTGTGTTTTCTTAGGTCTAAATCTCATCCAATGGAGTTCTCGCAAGCAAAAAGTTGTTGCATTGTCCTCAAGCGAGGTGAATCTGAGCACTTGCTCAAAGCGCCTTGAGGTGGCTCAGTTCAGAATATGTTCTCTGAATTGGGCCTAAATTTTCCTACAACTCCAGTGGTATGGTGTGATAATGTGAGTGCCGGAGCGCTTGCTTCTAATCTAGTTTTCCATGCATGGACCAAACATATTGAACTGGATGCACACTACATTTGTGAACAAGTTTTAGCTAAGAAGCTGGTGGTTCAATATGTGCCATCAAAACTTCAAATTGCTGATCTCCTAACAAAACCCCTCTCAGTTGCTCAATTTAGTGAGCTAAGACAAAAACTGACAGTCCTTGATGGTGCCAGTGGGAGTTCTGGTTACTGAAAAATGGCAGTCCTTAATGGTGCCAGTGTTGAGTTCAGGTTACTGGTTTTGAAGCAGTTTGATGATGCCAGGTTGAGTTCTGAAGCAATTTGATGATGCCAGGTTTGAGTTCTGGTTGGTTACTAATTTCTGAAATTTTTTTTTTATTGATTAAGTTTGCAACTGGTAGTGCAGATTTCTAGTCAGTTTTTGGTGAAGTTTTGATGATTGAATATTGGTGGAGTTATTTATAACTCATTTTGGCAGTGAAGAATTTGGCCGAATGTGTTATGACTTTGGTAGAGTGAGCTATGAATTTGGCAGCTGAAGCTGATTTTTTTTTTGAAGTGTTGCTACTGTGTTGAAAATTTGGCAGTGCAGAATGGGTTACGAATTTGGCAGTGCAGAAGCTAATGAATTGTTCTAATTCTGCTGGCTGATACTATCTACTGGTTGATAATGTTAATGAATGATTGATGGAGTGACTGTTGATGAAACTTGGGCAGTGAATATGTTGTGAATTTGAATATGTTGATGGAGTGGCTATTGATGAAGCTTAGTAGTGCAGAATTTGAATATGTTGTGAATTTAATAGTGCAGAATTTGAAAATGTTGATGGAGTGACTGTTGATGAAGCTTAGTAGTGCAGAATTTGAATATGTTGTGAATTTAGTAGTGCAAAATTTGAATATGTTGTGAATTTAGTACTACAGAATTTGAAATATGTTGATGGAGTGACTGTTGATGAAGCTTAGTAGTGCAGAATTTGAATATGTTGTGAATTTAGTAGTGTAGAATTTGAATATGTTGTGAATTTGGCAGGACAGAATCAGAATCAGAATTAAGCTGATGAAGCTAAACTTTTAGAAATCAGAATTAAGCTGATGAAGCTGAACTTTTAGAAATCAGAATTAAGCTGATGAAGCTGAAATTTTTAGAAGTATCAGAATTAAGCTGATGAAGCTGAAATTTTTAGAAGTATCAGAATTAAGCTTATTAAGCTGAAATTTTGGAATCTCAGTTGAGCTGCTATATTGTGAACTAAAGTTGACAGTGAAGAATCAGAATTGAGTTTTTTTTTTTGCTGATGAACTGAAACTGGGAGTGAAGACCCTATACCAGGTTTGGTTTAAGGGGAGATGTTGATATAAGAGGATGAAAGTGCCAAGTTGTTAAGTTTTTGGATGATTTTGATAACAGGCCAAAGTGGTGTCGTTTTAAGTAGAAAGTTTCAGCTCACTTACTTTACTCTTTACTCTGTGTAAGTGCTATATAAAAGGAACAGTTGTTTGTTGCTCCTCTTAATCTATGCGAGAAAAAAATTTAACAAAGTAACAAAGTTTCGTTCTCTCTCTTAAACTCATTTCGGACTTTCTTTAACTCGTTTAAGCTTTTCTCTGTATAAGTTCACAGAGCTGTCATCAACTTAATCCAAGCAACCACACATGTCCCACCTCTATTAAATTCTTGGATAAGGATTAAAGAGAATTCCTCACAAAAGTAGACAGCTTGCTAAGTAATTATTACATTGGACTTAGCTAGATAAATGAGCAATGTTCTTCATAAAAAAGGGTTAGGCATACATTCAAGATCAAGCCATTATTTTTCTCTATAAACAAAACATTACTCTATCTTTGTATATCTAACATGTGATATTAGAAAAACAATTAGAGAATAACAAAATAACAGTAGATATAAGACTTGCTTACAGTATCCAAACCACTCAAAAAATATCTTTTGTGAGTCTTTTATTTATGTTCCCTCAAACAAATATTATCACTACACCATAAACACTTTCATAATCACTTCACATGTAAATTTATAGCAGTTTGCATGTACGTAGTTCGTTGGTGTCAAAATCACACATCAATATAATTAATTAAAAATTATATATATATATATATATATTTTGTTTTTGGTCCTTTGCTCATGTCACGATATACAGATTAATGCAAGAGTTTGGCAGTCATTTCATTCAACGCACATATTTGTTGTTTTATAGATTGAAGAATTCAAAGTGAGCCAGCTTGATTACGTCCAGTGTGCCAGTTCATATAATATTTAAATAGATTGATCATTTAATTATACTCTTCAGTCTTTTTCTACTGTTTGAATATTCTAATTTATGCGTATAAATTTATTATATTAGATTGACATGCCAAAAGGGTAAGATTAGGATTGTTTGGCCTTGTCAACTATATCTTCATATACTATAAAAGTCGGTTATCTTATTTTAAATATTCCAAAACAATATATATATATATATATATAAACAAAGAATGTATAATATGCCTATAAAAGAAGGTTAGGAGGTAATGCTATGTGTACTAACGGATTTTACTAACCAGTGTACTAACTTTTGTTAAATTACATATGGTATCCGTACTATGTGTATGGTATCCATACTATGCTTTAGGTTAGTACACTGGTTAGTAAAATCCGTTAGTACCCAAAATATTATTGCTTAGGATAATCCCCTAGATTAAGACCCAAAAAAATAGTCTATACAAATATAAGACTATGTATATACATAAAACACTCTTCCTACCTCGAGGCATGCCCAAATGGGCGACAAAAACCCAACAGCCACCTCCAATTGAACCAAAAAAGTCAAAGACTTCACACGCAATGCTAAAAGCCCAAGGCACCGAACAATTGAAGTCGTCAGTCTTCATTGCACTCAATGCTTAATTTCGTAGTGTCTTTCGCATTATCAACGGTATTACATATTATTTACATATAATAAAACTCTGATTTTATTATTTTATGACGTGCCCCTACCAAATTTTAGATACGTGAGTAATTGTTGCAAACTGAAAGGTACTGATACCAGATTTGATTAGAAGAGATTAGGTTATTGACGTTAGTCTTTATCTAATTAATGGTTTAAACCTTTCCCCAGAGCCATCGTAATTCTTAATTGAATATTTTAATTCATCTCATAAATTTTTTAGTAAAAACTGTGTTGAGTTTTTCAGTTAGTGCATGATTCGCATGCTTCAATATGTTTTTATAGCTGATTCCACGAACCAAAGCAGCCAATGAGAACAGTATTAATTATCAAATCTTAATCCAAAACTCATACTCAAAATTCAACTATATACAACTCGTTAAGTGCAGACAAACTATTTTTTTTTTTTTTTTTAAATTTGTTCATTTTATATTTTCAAATTTTGAGGTTTGTGACTGATAGAATCGTTTCAAAAAACTTATTTATTTATTTTATTTTAAGGTTTAACAATAAGTTTTTAGAGCATGAATTTTGTGTTTCCAAATATTGTATATTATGTTATAAAGATAATTAAATAAACTTTTTCATTAATTAAGCAAATTGTTAATATATGTCATATGCTAATAAGAGAAAGGGTTTTTGAATAGTTTTTGGATATTATTGGTGTTGATAAAATTAGTTCGCGGTGGTCATCACTCCATCAATATTCCACGAAAAATCGACCCTAATTTCCGAAGAAAAATTCAATATCCATATCAAGACTTTTTAGTTTTGAAAGCAAAACATTCAACAAACTTCGACTATAACCAGTAAATTTTTTAATATTCTAACTTGGTTGACTATAAACACTGTATTTGGTATTATTATTTATGTCCAAAATAATTGTTTTGAGGAAAAATAATTCTTTGAAGTCAAATACTATATTTTTGATTCGTGGAATGAAAGAAGCTGACTTTTCAAAGTTGATTACCGTTTGCAAGACTTTGACTCCATGTGCCAGTCAGTGTCAGTCACAAGTAAAGCTTGTCAAAGACCAGTTGCTCATGGGTCTGGTCCCAAATGGGACCAGTACTCATGGGCCTGGACCGATCTTATGGGCTTGAATAATTTCCTTCCTCCTCCCCCTGGATCATTTTTTATATTTTAGGGGCGTAACAAAATTTTATATGGGGTTTTTAGTATTTTTCAATGGTAGATTAGTAAGTTTCTAAATATTTAATTAATTTGAGAAAATAATAAAAAAATAAATTAACTAGAAAAACAATAAAAAATAAATAAATTAATAGTTAATTTTAATTTTTAACATAAATGTAATATTCACATTTCACACATTTCACACTTTACAAATAAACAATTAAATAATTTTTTTAATCAAATTATTCATCTTCATCGTCAACAATATTTACATCATTCAAATCTGTATTCCTAAAGAGTTCAAGTAGTTCGGGATCTTCAGGGTGCTGTTATAGTCTTCTTTCTGCATGATTCTAATCCCGTAAATACGTTATCACTTCAATCATCTTATCGGTTAAAGAATATCTTCTGTCTTCAACAATCCAACCACTCATTGAAAATGTTGACTCGGATGCAATTGTAGAAACTGGCATAGATAAAATGTCACGTGCCATTTGGGCTACAATGGGGAATCGACTTTCATGTTGATTCCACCATTGACTCCATGTCAAGTTGCTCCTTCATTGTCATAAAGGACATGTCCATTTGCAGGTAGCGATTCAGCTCATTTGGTCCATGTATGTACGAGCTGGAGTTGCTACTTCTGCCACGTTCCACATACGTCCACTTGCTCAATCCTTGACGGAGGGCTGCATCAAGGTCCTGATCCTCTCTCCTAAGCGTTCCACTTCCACTTCCACTTCCACTTCCATTGTACCTATTCTCATACTAAGAAAAAAGGTTATCCAATTTTTGTTTAAAGTCAGTCAAATAAGACGTATAATCATGTCCTAAATGCTGGTCTATCTCAGTAATTATACAGTTAACTACGTGTAATTTAAACCAATGATCTAGAACAAAGCCTAATCCATATAAGAATGGAATATCTAACCATTATTTCTCATATTTTTCTTCCATCTTTAAAACAATTTCTCTTAAAAAGTTATTATATCTATATTTAGCAAAAGTTTTAGCAATTTGAAGTAAAATATCTAACACTAAATTAGTAGTCAGATAATAAATACCACTTAATGTATTAGTAGCATTATAAATTTTTTTAAGAAATGAATAAAAAAGTTCACAAATAGCCCAATCATCATAGCTGACAACTTCCTCTAGATAGTGCTTCCAGTTGACGAAATCTGTAATTTGTTTCGATGTTGGCAAAGCTTTTTCCAACATCAAGTAGGTGGAGTTCCAACGGATAGACATATTCGTACATAACTTCAAAGGTCGAACCAGTGGGTCCTCTTGCTTACAATATTTGACGTACTCTTGCCATCTTTTATTGCTGCTACCGACGATAAATCCGATAGTTGCGCGCACCCTCTCCATCTTTGAATGTATAGCATCTAAACCCGCTTTAACTATCAAATTGATGATGTGGCAAGCACATCTCTGGTGAAAAAATTTGCCTTCACCACGTGGATCCAATCTCTTTTCAAATAAAGAGATTGCCGCGGTGTTAGCAGCTGCATTATCAAGCGTTAGCGCTACAACTCTATCAGTTAATAAATATTCTTGCAAAACTTCAAGAATTGTAAAATATATAGTTTTAGCATTATGTTTTTCATATAATGGTTTAAAACCCATCAATTTTTGTTGTAAACCCCAATTATGATATAAGAAATCTACAGTGACAGTTAAAAAATCGGTTTTTGATCTACAAGCCCATATGTCTGATGTAAGTGCAATAGATATATTCCTAAAATTTTAAAATTCGTTTTTAAGTTTATTATTTATTTTGTTATAAAGTTTTAGTATATCTCTTCTACTTGTACTTCTACTAACAGGGGTATATGCTGGACAAAATGCAGTTTTAATCATGTGAATAAAATAAGGATTTTCAGATAAACAAATGAGAGAGTCCGTAGCAACTATGAATCTTGCTATTTCCTTTCATGCAATATGTGCATTGTATTGCCATGTTGAGAGAGTTGAGGATTGTGAATTAAAATTAAGTTGAGTTTGAATTTGACTACCTGATCTGGTTGAAGATGTACCAGGCAACTGCATTATTTGGGGGTGCTTCTTCTCTACGTGTCGTCGCATCGTCGAAGTCCCCTTCTCAGCACCAATATTGGTTCTACAGAAATTACATATCCCACATTGTAACATCTACTGAAAACTGTACAATGCATGCATAATAACAATAGAAAAGTTGGGCCCAAAGTTTTCTTTTCATTACAATTCATGTGTCTTTTATACATAAAGAGTTCTGTTTATAAAAAATGTATTTTTAAAAGACAAAACAGGGGAAACAGTGTAGCTATTCCTCATTGCTTGCCGACGCCCCTCCGACCGCATCATCACCTAGATCCTGCATCCACAAAGGAAAATAACGGGGTGAGCACAAAATAATGCTCAGTAAGTAAAACTCTCTGTCTGTCTGTCCCCGTATGAATAACTTTTAATTCTTTCCTTACACTATTTGATTCTATTTCTGTTTCTAATAACATCAGGGGCCTCATCTTACCGGAGGTACGGCGGATATGGCGTTCACACAAACACCATCTCACTCTCTATGGCTATCGGGTGGAATTCACACAGTACCAACCCGTTCTTAGTGACTACCGAGTGAGGATCACAAAGCACCAACTCGGTTCTTTCTAACTATCGGGTGGAGGTCACCTAGCACCTACCCGTTCCTCATGGATTTTGGGTAACGTTCACCAAGCATTTACCCGTCTCTAGTCACTATCGGGTGATGGTCACAAAGCATCAACCCGCTTCTACTAGCCGTTGGATGATGATCACAAAGCATGAGGATCTACCCCTATCTCTTAACTAACCGGGTAGTGATCACAAAGCATCTACCCCATTTCTATTACTCATTGGGTGACGATCACCAAGCGTCGACCCATCTCTCTAAGGGCTATTCGGATGATGATCACAAAGCATCAATCCGATTCTCATAACGGTCGGGTGATGATCACAAAGCATCATCCCAACTTTACTACTCTTCTAATTCATTCTATTGTAGCATTTTTCAATGCTCTCTACCCTTAGAGTAATTTTACCCACTAAGCTCTCTACTCATAGGGTAATTGCATACACCATTTCCTTACACTTTCTTAGGTCACTTTTCTATGCACAACTAGTGCCTATGGATGGTTCAACTTCACCAATGCACTTATGAGATGCCAACATGCAATGTTGCAAGAATTAAGGTTCATTACTCACACTCAAACCTCTTTTAGGCATTTCATCAAACAACTCATGTGCACTATAAAACTCTATTATAGCCATGATTCTAAAACTTTTCTTAACCATCCAAAATGGGGAAAAACCCCTTCACAAAGCCACAAAACTTGCCATAGAAAACACTTCCAAAAAGGGGATGCATAATACCCCTTAAATTCCATCTCAACTACCTTGCCAAACCAACAACCCATTTCTCAAATTTGCAAGGTATAAACAATCACAAAGCATAGAAATCTCTATTTAATCCTTCATACATGCTATATTACATGTATTTCACATACATACATCATTACTATTAAAACCCTAATCAAGAAATTTCATAAATCTCAACTTGGGTTGGGTTTTACTTACCTTGTTATAGAGAGACTTCACCAAATCTTCCTTTCACTTGGTTTCCTTGACTTTCCCTCTAATCTTAACCAAAAGAATGAAAACTCTCAAACTTCAATATAAACCAAACTCACAAATCACACAACTTAAGAAGGAATCCTTACCTTAGGAAGCCTTAGGTTGCTTTTCTACCTCAAATCACTTCAAAAAATCCCTTGGAAATCCTTGAACAAAAGAAAAGAAAAGTTGAGAGGAAGAAGAATGAAGGGTTGCGTTTTTGGAGAAGAAGAATGGGGGTTTTCTAACTCTTAATTCCTTTTAATGAAATATAAACACAATCATTCCCATTTTGCCCTTACTCTTCTTTGGAAATTCCATCAATATCCTTTGATTCATTACAAACTCACCCCTATAACAACATATTCTCCATGAAAAATCCTTACAATTAACTCCCCACTTTTCCTGCTAAATAGGGGTAGAATGGTCAAAATGCCCTTAGGGAAGAAAATATCCAAAACTCAATCAACATTTTATTCGGCTGTGCGCAAGCGAAGAAACGTCTGCCGCGGCAAGCTGTCGAGAGTTTCACCCTTGGTTTCAACACATCTTCGCCGCGGCGAAGAAACTTCTTCGCCCCGGCGAAGCTTGGTACACTCAAATTCTTCTATTTTCAACCAATTTTCAGGGCAAACATTCAACATAACACTTAAACAAACAATAATAACAAAAACCAACTCGATTAAGGGCGAAAGAGGAAACAATAACAACGTACCTCAAGTGGGGTGTTACACACACGATTCTTCCCCCTCCCTATTTGTCTTCGACCGTTTTTGATTTGGTGAAGTGTCGCTATACATCAGACACGACCCTCTTTGATAGTCAGGGAGGTTGGGCTATGCCCGTGCCCGTTGACTCGTAGCTTGCATATGTTTGGCTCTACCTCGTCCCGACCGAATGTGGTTGTGGAATTGCAGTTGTTGCCTGTGGAGGAAAGGGTGAAAATGGATTGAAATCTTCCATTTCTTCAGTGGATGGAACGTAAAACTTATTTGGGGATGATCCTCCGAATGGATCATTTCGAGAATCCATTATGAATTTATGATAAAATAATAAATAATTAAAATGAAAAGAAATTAAATAATAATATGAATAATAGATGATATTAAATAATATAAATAAATAATATGAATAAATTATAAATATAAATATAAATTGAATGAGAATTTGATTGGAGATTTGGAGTAGAGAGATTGAGAGAATGAGAGATTGAGTGGTGTGAAAAAAATGAAAGATTTTAGGGTTATTTATAGTGTAATTTTTTTTTTGGGGGGGGTGAATGAAAAAAAAAACCTTCCTCCCCCCAAAAAAAAAGACGGTTGGCTATTACATTATATAATCGTTGGTTGCTGCCAACGGTTATAAAAAAAGTAAATTTTTTTTTTTAATAAATTTTGTAAAATATCATTTTAACCTCTATAATTTATGTTTATTTAAAATTTATAGGGGATTTTACGCAATTTTACAAAAGACTAAAAGGAAAAAATGTAAAAAAAATTGGGCCCAGGCTTGGGAGGAGGGCCCAGTGGAGGGACCGGGCCCTCCTCAGGCCTATTAGGACCGGGTTTTTAGACCCAGTCCCAAATACCCACCTCTAGTCATAAGTAAAATTTCCATGGAAATTACTGTTGGGATTCATGCATTTTGGACATGGAAATGGAGAGAAAATGATGATCAAAATGATGGACATAAGGTAGAAAACAAACCATTATAACATTAACATATTAATGTAAGAAAAAGATAGAAATTTACCAACTCCTTTTGCTATTAAAAGCTTGATATTGAAACTTGGAGTCTAGATTCTTCAAAAGAGAATGAAGAAACTCAAAATAAAGTCCACCCAAGCCAAAGATGAGAGAGCTGAGAGAGTGTGAGAGAAAGTGAGAGAGCCGAGAGAGTGTGAGAGAAAGTGAGAGAGTCAAGATTGCTTTTTGTTTCAAGTGATTCAATTTAATTAAAATGCTATAAAACTTAATTTATATACCATGGGCACAAAGTCTAATTTATGGTTAATTCATAATTAGGCCAAATTTTAATTTAGACCAAATTTTAATTCCATTAAATATTATAACCCTTTAGAATAAAACCAATGCACTTTTGCCCCCATCATTGAATCCAATTCAATAATAATATTTAATAAATCCTTATTACCATTGATTAGTGCTAGCTATCCATGGATAATTATTTCTCACCAATACATTAATTCAAATGCAACTATTTACGTCCGAACATCATTAATCTGATTAATGATATGTATTACTCTCTCTCCTTGAGCTTGGTTTTATGTGTGACCATTTTGGTTCACTGTGATCTAGCCGTGGGCCTAATATCTGATTTTGATATGTTTCATTATAATTCTTTATAATCGAAACTCCCACTGATTATGTTAGACGTCTAGCAATGTTTCATAACCCATAAACCACAATGAAGTGTAAACTCCAATGAACCTATTTTGATCGTACATACCGTAGTCAAATCCCTCTGTTAGCTATTCCCGATTAAGAATGGTTCATGGTATGTCAAAATATTTAATGTAATCTTTAATTGAATTGTCAATTGACACAATGGAACTCGTCAACATGAAACTACTTTTCATCTGACATTCATTATACTCTAGCCAGAGATTTCCCTTTTCCAATGTTTATTGACATTCGTCTGGGAACTCGAGATTGGATTATTTTAAGTTAACGGATCCCATCTTGACCATCACTTGTCCTCGCACATGAATAACATATGACCGAACTGTCTTATTATACAGGACATGACTAGTCTCGTGCCTATACACCATATAAACTATATGCATCCTATGTTGAATCCAACCGTGATGTCTCAGGTCTAAGGATCAGTGGTATACTAGCATGATCCTACGATGCATCATTGACCATATCCATGTGATTCATCGTAATCGGTCGTATTCAATAAACATTTCACTAACCGTTTATCCATGCTAATGCCTTAGTGACATACCTCTTATAATCACCCACACTAATACCATCACATGATATTCAATGGAGACATTCAACATGCCTACTATGCAATGTTATTGCCCAATTAACATTACTTGCATAGGGAATTCTTTGATGATTTGATCTTCTAAAGATTCGTGTCATCCGGATATTTTGCATGCAATATTAAATATAATATAATATAAATGAAGCAGAAAATCAACATGCATGTGAAATAAGAACACTTTCTTTTATTCATAATACATTTACAAGATATAATGTCCTGAAATCGACAACACGATTGGTTTTTAGGGTATACACTAACAATTATTGCTTGCGAAGAAAGCTTTATTTTCATCCACCATGGAAAAGCCAATACATAAAAGTATGTTGACAATCTCTTTCCACAAACTTTCTCTCACAAATGCGATGTGATAGTTTGTAATTAGTAAACTTGCTTTTGATCAAGCGGGACACATTGTTGGACAGATAAGACCCATTGCGAGCTGACACATTGCGTTTGTGAGAGAAAGTTAGTGAGAAGGGTTTGTCAACGTAATATTATTGTGGAAAAGAAGAAAGAATATATTGTTACGGTAAGACCAATACATTCATTTAGTTATATATTCAATTTAATATTTTATTTATATAAATAAAAAAAATTATACATGGTACATCAATATTAATTTAAGATACATGATTGCAATCCTACAAGCATACCAGTAGAGTGTAGAGTTAAACTATCCAAACACAATAAAGGAGAAAGAGTAGATCTAACTGTCTTCAAGAGCCTATTTGGCAGCTTATGCTATTTGACATTTACTAGACTTGACATTCTTTACGCCATTAGGTTAGTTGCTATTTGGAAACCCTAATAACAACTCATTTCAAGGTGGAAAAAAGAATCCTTTGTTATCTTGAAGGCAATGTTCTGAAACCCGACTTGTCCAATGCCTCGGTCAAGTGGTTAGGTCTCGAGTTGATCGATCTGATCTATTGGACCAGTCGATCTGACCAGTGATTACCATCAGGCTCTGTAGATTTAAATCTAGTAAACGCACCCCAGAAAAATAATCAGTCCCTATAGGTTTGAAATCCAGCATAAACACCCCTACACTTCTATACTTTTATTTTTTTCCTTTTTCTCTTCATCATTTTCTTCTTTCTTTTATTACTTTCCAGTTTCCTCTCTCTCTTCTGTAACTTTTCTCTTTCTTCTCCGTCTCTAACTTCTTCACTTCATCCTTTTCCTTCTTTTCTCCTTCCCCTCCTCCTTACTTTTCTTCACTTTTGGCTGAGCCACAACATGCTTTTTCACCAAAACCCCATTCTTGTTTTTCTTTCCTCAATCTTCACATTCCACAAAGCATCAAATAGAATACTATTAAATTAATCCCACATTATTCTTCATCATATACAACATTATTACAACTACAAAACTAGAAAAGGAAAAAAGAATCAACCGATTGAAGAAGTACATTTGCAAATTGGCAAAGTACAGTTTAGGAGTGAAGAAGTACAGGACTGCATGTTTGCCGGTGAAGTTCAACTAGGTTTGAATGCGATTGAAGATGTGAACGTGATTGGAGATGTAATTTGAAGGATGCAAATGTAGGGAGATTAAAGATTGAAGATGAGAATGTATGTGATTCGAAGTTTCTGCGCAGCGAAGGAAGAAAATATCCCAATTGAAATGAAGATGCGAATGTAAATTTGGGAATGGGTTTTTTAACTTTTTTTCTAGGGTTTAGATTTGCAAATAATTAGGGACTCAGTTTGGGTGACGGATTGGTGGTTCTTCACTGTTTTGCCAGTCCAACCGTGGTCCAAAACGGTTTTTAGTCTATTAGTGGGTTTATTATATAACCGGATCGGTGTTGTGATCGGTTCCTAGGCTAATCGATTAAACTGGCTGGTCTGGTCGATTTTAGAACATTGCTTGAAGGTACAATCAACTTTGGCTTACTCTATTCATCTTCAAAGAGTATAAGTTCATTGGATATAGTGATAACGATTGAGCTGGAGACATTGATGATAGAAAGAGCACCACTGGATTCATATTTTTCATGGGAGACGATGCTTCTACTTGGATGTCAAAGAAGCAGCCAATTGTCACGCTTTCAACATGTGAAGTCGAGTATGTTGTTGCCATCGCATGCACTTGTCATGTAATTTGTAGGGGTGAGCATGGGTAAAGGCCTAAAGGGTAGAATCGGAACCGGCCCCATTAGTGTCCGGTTCTGTTTATGGAAAATTGGAAAGGGAATTTTCGGGTTTGATTTCGATTCTTGTAGTGCTGGAATCAGAATTGGAACCGGAATCGAGGTCCGGGTACCCGAGTAGGAACCGGGATTGAACTGTAAGTTTTGTAAACTATTGGGGGTACATTTATCTTTTTCCAAAAGTAGGAGGTAATTAAAATTAACCCAGATATCTGGAACCGGAATTGGAACCTATGTTTCAAGTTCTAATTTCAGGCTTCTAGGAATTGAAACCAGCCAGTTCTAGTTTTGGTTCCTTCAAAAAATGCAGGGTACCAAGAATCAATCACCCCTAGTTTTGGTTACGAAGCTTACTAAAATAGTTGAATATATCACAAGAAGAGCCAACATCCATTTATGTTGACAAGAAGTTTGTAATTGCTTTATTGAAGAATCCAAATTTTCATGACTGAAGCAAGCACATCAATACTTGCTATCACTACATAAGAGAATTTATTGAAAGAAAAGAAATATGAGTGGAGTATGTGAAAACACATGATCAAGTTATCGATTTTCTTACCAAGCTGCTCAAGTAATACGAGGACTTTGCAAGGATAAGAAGTTGGCTTAATGTCACAAAACAAGTTTAAGAGAGGGTATTGACAAAATCATAATTAAATTTTTTTTGTTCTATTGGTTATAATTAGTTTAATCATTATCTATTAAAAAAATACTAATAGGTGAATGGTAATGGTTAATAGGCTAATCATATTATGTGGTCCGTAAGTAATTTAAATTTGTATATATATATACATGTACATGTCCCTTCTCCATGTTTCAGACATAAGTGAGTCGGAGAAAGAAAAAGATAAACAAGCTTCTCCGTTTTGTATTAATTTTAAGAAATAAACACAATTATAGAATTTATTTTTTCAACAAATTTAAAGTCTAGGTTTTGTATTTTATGTACAGTTGGCTTGCATTAGTGCATTTTTTTAAATCTTCATAATATACATGTTTTAAAAAGAATAGTATTATATCTGTTAGCGGCAAAGGTATAACTGAGAAAAATATATTAATAATGAATTAAATCGGAGGGATGAAAACATTGAATGAGAAAATACTCGAAAATTTATATCATATATATTGTACAGGAAATATAATTCGGTCGTACAGAAATTAAATTCCCATAGTTAGTAGAATAAATTGTACCTTTGGTACGAGAGTGCCGCCGCTTTAGTAGAATAGTTTGCTTGAGTTGCATTGGTGCAACACCCTCCAATACTGACTGTTGACCAAACATTTTCCTGGAAAACCCGTAACATTCGTTTAAAATACACTTTTAATTCCCATAACTATCACTGTTGACTGATAAGAGCAGTTGACATTCATGCTTAGAATAATCAAATAAAGCGAGCTGAGTAAGCAAGGCAAGGCTTAGAATCTGCCTCTATAAAAACTCTTCGTGGCCTAAAATATTTATCATAAGTAGCACACTTCTTCAATTCCTTTCCATCCAGCATTGAGCAAATTAAAACGATTCCTTCTCACCAATCATTAAGATGTGGTGTGAAATTGGTGTTTGCATTGTAGCTTTTCTTGTTATTAGGATTACCCATTGGTTCTATACTTGGTCCAACCCCAAGTGCGATGGCAAATTGCCTCCTGGTTCAATGGGATTGCCAATTATTGGAGAAACTCTCCAGTTCTTATCTCCCTATAAGGTTCATGATGTTGCTCCATTTCTCAAAGGGAGATTGGCTAGGTAATGCATATCATAATATCGTTGGTAAAAAGTATGTTAATTAGTGAACAAAAGGATTTTATCTTAATATGTAGTCATTTTTGTTTTTCCTCTCAGATACGGACCGCTGTTTCGAACAAGTCTATTTGGCAAGAAGATGATCGTGTCGACTGATCCTGAGATAAACTACACAATCCTCCAAAGAGAAAGTACAAATTTCTCAATTTGGTTGACTGATAGTTTTAGTGAATTTTTGGGAGAAGAAAACATGCTTACACAGCATGGAAGCTTTCATAGATACATGAAGAACTTAATTCTACATCTTGTTGGCCCTGAAAGTCTAAGGGAAGGCTTCTCCATCAAATGGACGAAGCAACTAGCAGACATCTACGTTCGTGGGCTAGCCAAGGCAATGTCAATGTGAAAGAAGGAATCGCAGAAGTAATAAGCTTAATAATTCTTATGTGTATGATTCAAGTATATAGTTATTAATGTTAATGAGTCTAATACATTACTCCTAATTGGCTATTGTCAGATGATATTTGAATCATTTGCAAAGAGGCTGATAAGTTATGAGGAAAAGAAGGATGGAAAGAAGCTATTAGATAATTACAAAGCCTTCATGAATGGTCTCATCTCCCTTCCTGTCAACATCCCGGGAACTGCATTTCATGCATGTGTACAGGTATATAACTATTTGAGTTTGAATTTTATACTATCAAATATATATTTTTTTTTTACCCTGTCCCCTGTATCTCTGACAGGATGTTTTTTATTTTGAATTCTTAATCAGGGAAGTAAAAACGCAATTAAGGTGATTGCAGATATCTACCACGAGAGGAAAGCAACAAAAATTGCTCAGAATGATTTCTTGGACTGTGTAATTGAAGAAGTAGAGAAGGAGAATGCCTTTTTGAATGATGGTGTTGCAATAAACATGTTATTTCTGCTTCTCTTCGGTGCCTTCGAAAGCACTTCTGAGGCCATTACGTTGCTTACCAAATTTATTTCTGACCATCCTCAAGTGCTTGAAGAATTAACGGTTAGTAGATTTAACAATACTAGATTAATTTTTTTTATCAACATAAAAAATGAACCAAGTATTGGTTATTCCACATATGCAGAAAGAGCATGAGGCAATTCTTGAAAGGAGAGAAAATCATGAGAATTCTGGACTTACATGGGAAGAATATAAATCAATGACTTTCACCCATATGGTAAGTTGTAGTTAAGACTTTAAAATTTTAATTATTTTCTATAATAATTTATCTTTTAATTCATTTTGAATCCATTTTTTTTTTCCCTATACTGCAGGTCATCAATGAAACTGTCCGATTGGCAAATATAGCACCAGTGATTTTTAGGAAAGTCGGGAAAGATGCAGAGATTAGGGGTAAGTTTCAAATAATTAATTGAGTGAAGAAACAGATTAGTCTTTTTAAAACTTGAAAAACACTTATAATAGCACAATTTTTACAAATCTTGCAGGATATACTATCCCCAAAGGTTGGATAGTTATGGTGGCGCCAGCAGTAGCTCACTTGAATCCTGAGAAATATGAGAATCCTCTTGAATTCAATCCATGGCGTTGGAAGGTAAATTAATTGATTTGAATTACATGTATAATGCAAAATTTGATTCTATCTAATTTTAAATTAACTTTTAGTATGTTATAAAATCCTTTCTTAGAAAGCTCTGAAAATGTATTTTCATGGACTAAATAGGGACAAGACTTACACTCTGGATCGAAGACTTTCATGGCCTGGGGCAGTGGTACAAGACTTTGCGTTGGAGCTGATTTTGCAAAGCTCCAAATCGCAATCTTTCTCCATCACTTCGTTATTAATTACAGGTAATAAAAATAATATAAAGAATAGAAATATAGACTGAACATGACGTAAATCTTTGAAAACAAAAATATACATAACTTTAATTTTAATAAATTTTAATATATTGATAATTATGATATTATGATCAGGTGGAGGGTGACCAAAGGAGGAGACTTCATTCGAAGGCCGAGTTTAATATTTCCAAACGGGCTTCACATCAGTATTGCAGAAAAGCAAAAGTGATCGCAGGTTAATTATAATTATGCAGAAGATAAATCAATGCAATAAAAATTAATAGAGTTTATAAGAAATAAAGTTATCTCTTGATAACGTTGAGATTTTATAATATTGTGTTTTTATATTGTATATTGTACCCAACAGAAGATTCAGGAATCAATCAATACAAACCCTATTCTTAATGCATATGCCTTCTGCAATTTTATTCTTCTTAGATTACTCTGTGTAGAGATGCTATCTCTATAATGAAATCTGTATATCTCAGTAGTAAATAAAGAAATTAATATTGAAAGTGGGGTCTCGATCACATCAAGATTTTTCTAAATTTTTCACTAATTTGTGATGATGGGTAGCTCTATATAGTTGCCATTATTGTCACAATTTTCTTCATCTCAATATTTCACTTTCAGATTGGTCTGATTCACACTGTGTAAAATGAGGAAGTAAAGTAATGAGTTTGGTAAATGTTTTGATGCGTAGACAATAATAGAGATGACTGAAACCGAAAATCAACAAGTGATATGATTAACCATTACCAAATTGTATCAAGATTTGGATATTGGATTGGATAAAAAGAAAACACGCAAGGTTCTTAATATTTCATTTAATATAATAATAATAATAATAACTATCTTTGTTACAATTGAACCAACCTTTAAATAGTTCCTCTAAAAAAACCTAATCCGAAAATCAAAGAAAAAGGAAAATTAAACAATTATTGAAATAATTTTAAAGTCCAGAAATTTCAGAAACTTGTAAAAAACCCCCTAAAAATAATAAAAACGTCCAAAAACCTGTATTTAAATGATTCTAAAACGCTAAAAAATGACAAAACTTATTTTTACAATGAGCTTAACTTGTTTGGCCGTTTCGGAGTACGTACCTCACCAAAACTTATGGCATTCTAACACTATCAATACTATTCATCCCATGCGGCCCCTACAATATTATACGTAACAAAATTGGAAACAAGACAAGTGTTTTGATTACGTCTTGTGTAATATATATAGCCGTCTTTTATTGAATCTTTTATTTCCACTTATTAATTAATTTTAAAATATATTTTCATGTTGAGTTATTTTTGTGCTTCACATGCCAGCCCGAGGAGCTAAAACTTAAGGCCTTGTTTATCAGGCTATGGAAAATGTCTAATAATGTTGATGCGTGTTTTTACACCAATGAAACACACATGTGAAATGCTATACGGACTCAGAAGACACACGTGAATGTAATGGATAAAAAAGTAGTAAATGCAATGGAGACAATTTTTAAAGTGGTTCGGATGCTAAGGTAGCAAGTCCTACGTCCACTGATGCTTATATAAATGATAGAGGTCAGGTCGCTTTTAGCTGACTGACCTTACAATAATGTTACAAGGTATCTAATGCTGAGAATTCTAAGAAAGAGAAAGTAATTAATCAAGCATAAATATGCCAATCCCCTTTAATGAGAGAGGAGCTCCCATTTTATAGTGGGATGTCTTGAGGTAATGATCACTAAATCTGTAAGTTGGCGGGATTATCCGTGCAAATCCTTCTTTACATCACATTGCCCACCTTCCAGAGTGATTTGCGCTATTTAGAGCAGAGATTGGACACGTGGGAGCACCACAGCTCTTGACTAGCCTGACGCGCGCCTACTATCCTGACGGACACATGCGGCGGTTGTTCTAATGATCTGACATTTGTGGGCTAGATGGACCTGACGTCAGCCCTTGTATTTTTTTAGGCATAACAGAAGTCCCCTAGTTTTTAAGGTTTGAGGATTGAACCTTAGACACTACAGGTCATGCTGCAACGAGATAATTTCTGGAAATTTTAGTATGTTTGAAAGTCAGTCGGAGTGGCATTTTTATAAGCGCGACCTCGCATGCTCAAGGACTGCTTGAATTCCTTGTTGTCGAATTGTTTTCCATTATCTGAAATGGGGGTGTGAGGAATTCCAAAGCGGCACACAATATTCTTGAAAACAAAGTCTTTGAGTTTTCTGGTTGTGATCGCGGCTAGCAGCTCGGCTTCTACCCATTTGGTGAAGTAATCTACTACGACCACGGCATATTTGACTCCCCTTTTCCCGACTGGCATGGGACCGATAAGATCGATCCCCCACATAGAAAAAGACCAGGGGCTAGTCATAGTTATCAGCTCGCGGGAGGGAGCTCACGGTATGCTCGCGAACCGCTGACACTTATCGCACCTCTTGACAAAGTTGTAAGCGTCATCTTGAACTCGGGGCCAGTAGTACCCTTGACGAACAACCTTGTTTGCTAGAGATCGTGCGGCTGTGTGATTACTGCAAATCTCTTCATGAATTTCCCTCATGATGTAGTCTGCCTCTTCGCTGGTTACACATCGAAGGAGAGGGTCACTAAATCTTCTCATGTACAGCTGGTCCCCGATGAGGGTGTAGCAAGCAGATCTTGCTCGCAGGACCCTTGCCTTGACCTTGTCGTCTAGCAAGATCCTATCCTTGAGGTACTAGAAAATGGGAGTCATCCAGGAATCAGTATGCGTCACATTCACAGCATGTTTAATTAGGCTGATACTTGGGGTTTCGACGAGCCGAACAGGAATGCTATCTGGTGCCTTTGAGTCCAATGATAAGATTATCCTTGCCAGGGCGTCCGCCACAGAGTTGCTGTCTCTAAGAATCTGAGTGATTTCAAAATGCTTGAACGGCTCGAGTGCGGCCTTAGCTTCTTTCAGATAACGGACCATGTTTTCTTCCTTGGCTTGATATTCCCTTAAAATTTGGTTAACGACCAGCATGGAGTCGCTATAGACACTGATCGCGGTTGCACCCATTTCTCTGGCCAACCACAACCCAGTGAGCAGAGCTTCATACTCGGCCTCATTGTTGGTTGCTTTAAATCCGAACCGAAGAATGCCATGAACGCGAGCCCCTTGGGGGCTCACAAGGAAAAGACCTGCACCGGCCTTTTTCCTATTCGATGACCCGTCGACGTAAAGGCTCCAAGTCGACAGGTTCTGAATATTTTCCTGAATGGCTTCGCCAGGCTGTTCCTCCCTTGGAAGATAGGAAAATTCTGAGATGAAGTCAGCAACTGCCTACCCTTTGATAGTCGATCTTGGCTTGTACTTAAGATCGAACTGACTCAATTCCATGGCCCATTTGAGTAATTTACCCGATGCCTCTGGTTTCTGAAGGACTTGCCTAAGTGGCTAATTTGTCATCACATGGATAGTATGGGCGTGGAAGTAAGGTCGCAGCTTTCTGGAGGCGATCAGCAAGGCATAGGCTAATCGTTCCATCTCTAGATACTGTATTTCAGCGTCCATCAAACGCTTGCTTGCATAATACACAGGCCATTGCGCCTTTTCCTCTTCTCGAATCAGAGCTGCACAGACCGCGAACTAAGAGACGGATAGGTATAGAAGCAGGATTTCTTGTGGAAAAGGCTTAGACAGAAGAGGTAGTTTCCTGAGGTGTTCTTTTATGCTTTGGAAAGGTTTGTTCGCACTCGGGTGTCCACTCGAACTTCTTGTTACCTTTAAGAATTGAAGAACGGTAAGCAGCGATCTGTTAACCTTGATATGAAGCGACTAAGTGCCGCTATTTGCCCATTAAGACACATGACCTGTTTTTTGCTGGTCGAGCTCTCCATATCGAGTAAAGCTTGAATCTTCTCGGGGTTTATTTCTATCCCTCGCTGGTTAACCATGTACCCCAGGAATTTTCCTGATGATACTCCGAACGAACACTTGAGAGGATTTAGTTTCATTCTATACAGCCGGAGGATATCAAACATCTCAGCGAGATGCGCAATGTGCTCTGAAGCGACCTGGGATTTGACCAGCATGTCATCCACATAGACCTCCATTGTTTTTCCGATCTGGTCAGAGAACATTCAGTTAACCAGCCGCTAGTAGGTCGCGCCAGCATTCTTGAGGGCAAAAGGCATAACTTTGTAACAATACAGCCCCCCGGTCTATAATGAAGGACATATGCTCGTCGTCTGGTCCATATATCAGAATTTGATTGTATCCCGAGTATGCGTCCATGAAACTTAGTAGCTCGTGCCCCGATGTGGCATCCACGAGCTAGTCAATCCTTGGCAGAGGGAAGCTGTCTTTAGGGCAAGCCTTGTTGAGGTCGCTGAAGTCGACGCAGGTTCACCACTTGCCATTTGGCTTCTTTACCAGAACCGGGTTGGCAACCCAAGTCGGGTAGAGTGCCTCCCGGATGGATCCATTTTGGAGGAGGTTGTCCACTTCTAATTTCAAGGCGGCATACCGCTCTGGATCCATTACTCTTCTTTTCTGGTGATTTAGCTTTGCTTCGCTGTCGATGTTTAACGCATGGCAGATGATGTCCGGGCTGATCCCGACCATATATGCGTGCGACCAGGCAAACACATCGATGTTTTCTATCAGGAAGCTTACTAGTACGGACTCGAGTTGGGGGTTGAGACTGCTCCAATCCTTGACACTCGATTTGGCTCTTTTGGGTTGACCGATACCTTGGACAAATCCGCAACCGGGCCGCTTGGAGGGGTTTCCTGAATTCGAGGATCTATATTATCCTCTGTTAGGCCAGGCTGTGGGTCGATCCGACTGATCATCATAGCATGCCAGGGCACACATCGCAAAATGCCCTTTCCTTTGCACGCCATCTGCACAGCTTTTATGTAGTAGTCGCGAGATGCGCTTTGCGATCCGTTCACTTCCCCTATCCCCGTTGGGGTGGGGAACTTCATCTTGAGATGGTATACGGAAGTGACTGCCTTGAAGTTTCTCAATAGAGGTCGCCCCAGGATTCCACTGAAGGCCGATGGGCAATCCACGACTAAAAATTCAGTTACCTTAGTCATCTCGTCGTAGTCACCCAGCGTGACTGGGAGCTGGGTTGTTCCTTTGGGGATCAGGTGGTCCCCTGTAAAGCTGTAAAGAGGGATCGAAGCGGGCTTCAGGTCGGCCTCGTCCAAGTTCATTCCTTCAAAAGTGCTCTGGAACAGAATGTTCACAGCGTTTCCGTTGTCTACGAGCATTCTGTGGACATTATGGTGCCCTATGAGGGGCGTGATCACATGGGCATCATCGTGAGAATGATGCAAACGAGCTGCTTCCTTCTCGTAAAAGGCGATCGGCTCTTCCTTTTGAGCCTTTTATGGTCGTTTCGATGTGTTCATCACCTTGATCGGGTTGTGATGAGCTTCGTGAGCGTACCTTTCCTATGCACCCTGCGTATTTCCCATGAGTTGCGGTCCTCCAAAGATTATGTTGACGCTACTATACCCTCTGTGATCACGACGCTTTCTCCCTTGCCCTTCTTGGCTCTTCTCTTTTGCGAGAGCCGAGTCATCAATATACTCCTTGAAGTGCCCTTTCTTGATGAGCTCTTCGATTGCTTGTTTTAGAGTTCAGCACTCATCGATATGATGCCCGTTGTCCAAATGGAAGCGACAATATTTTTTGTTATTTCTGGGTGTCGCATGAGTTTTCATGGGTTCTGGCTCACCAAACAGACTGGCCTCCTCGGATTTATCAAGAATGGCCGATTCAGACACATTCAGTGGAGTATATTGAACTCTGTCATGGTCGCGACGAGGAACAGGAGCATAGGATTTTTTGTGCTCGTAACGGGGTTTCTTCCATTTTCGCTGATCATTAGCATCCCCTCTGCGATCAGCTTTTCTACTTTCCCCCTGACCAGACATACTGCTTGATGCACCGGGGTCACGACAGTGGAGTGCCGCCAATGAATTTTCTATTCGGAGGTACTTCTCCGCAAGGTTGTAAAATCCTGTGAGGGAGACATCGTCCTTAGCTTGTAACTCTTTCCACAGGTCGGTTTGTGGGCGAACTCCGGCTATGATGAGAGTCTGAACAGACTTTTCGAGAGTATGAGCCACCTTGTTGAGCTCTCTGTGGAAACGGTCAATACAAGACTGGAAGGATTCGTCCCTTTCTTGCCTTATATTGCTAAGGTAGCTCAAAGGCATTGAAAATTTCTGATTCGCTTGAAAATGCCTTAGGAACGTCGTGCTCATCTGAGGCCACGAACTGATCGATCTTGCTGGGAGCGACCTTAACCATCGTTTGGCATGGGAGGTCAGCGTCACTGCCAAACAGCTGCATTTTGCCAAATCTGAGACCTGGTGAAGCTCCATCAGGTCGTTAAATTCATATAGATGATCCTGTGGATCGGAATTTTCATCAAACGCTCGCATGTTGGGTATCCTAAATCCCGATGGGAGTGGAGCGGCTAACACTTTGGGAGAGAAAGGGGACGCATATTCGACCTGCCCCTGCTCATTTTGCTGAGCTCTTAGTCTGTCAAGAGCTCGCTGCAGCTCCTCAATCTGCGACAATGGAGCCACTTGGGGGTTACTTTCACCCATGCAAGTTCGATTCTCGCGGTTACGATTAAGGAATGTTCGAAGGTCAGGTTCCTCTTTGCCTCGATTGGCAGTTCCAGCCACTCTCGATTATGGCGATGAAAGGTGCGGGGTACTTTCACGACCTTCATGGTGGTAAGAACCGCCCAGCGAAGTGTGGGACCCTCTCGCACGGTGACGATCAGGATTGCTTTGCTAACGGTGATAAGAATCGCCCTGTCCAACACTTTTATGGGTATGCATCTGCGATGTGGCACTGAACAGCTCGGGCTGAGTCTTTTCACCCTGTCTCAACAAGACTGGTATTTTGCTTGGGACACGGTTGGTGTTGGTTGTCCCTTTGGAGCCCGTGGGCTTACTTTTTGCCACTTGCTTATCCTTTTGTCTACGCGCTACAGTGCTTGCGGCACGTGCTATCTCCTTTTACCGCTCTTTCTCGTGACCTGCAGGCGTTTTTGGTGGCTGCGTCGTCACAGTTGACTTAGATGGCACGCCTTGGTCCAAATGGTCCAACCTTTGATTGACCGTCTGGAGAGTATTGTCAAACCTCTCCAGGTAGCTTCTTACAGCGGGGTGAAGCTGTGAACTTGACGAGATATCTCCCACAGCATTTTATGGGGCTGAAGGCTTTTTGGAAGAAGCATCCCCCTGAACTTAGGGGGGACCCTCTGTGCCCTAGTTGGTTTGCTCATGTTCTGGTTGGCGGGCCATTTGTTGTTGTAGGACCGGTTAGTTGGAGATTCTCTTGATGAAGGATGAACACTAAATCAGGCCCTCCTTCTAGCGCCAAACTGTTGATGCGTGTTTTTGCACCAACAAAACGCACGTGTGAAATGCTGTACGGACTTAGAAGACACACGTGAATGTAATGGATAAAAAGGTAGTAAATGCAATGGAGACAATTTTTAAAGTGGTTCGGATGCTAAGGTAGCAAGTCCTACGTCCACTGACGCTTATATAAATTATAGAGGGCAGGTCGCTTTTAGCTGACTGACTTTACAATAATGTTACAAGGTATCTAATGCTGAGAATTCTAAGAAAGAGAAAGTAATTAATCAAGCATAAATATGCCAATCCCCTTTAATAAGAGAGGAGCTCCCATTTTATAGTGGGATGCCTTGAGGTAATGATCACTAAATCTGTAAGTTGGTGGGATTATCCGTGCAAATCCTTCTTTATGTCACATTGCCCACCTTCCAGAGTGATTTGCGCGATTTAGAGCAGAGATTGGACATGTGGGAGCACCACAGCTCTTGACTAGCCTAACGCGCGCCCACTATCCTGACGGATGCATGCGGCGGTTGTTCTAATGATCTGACATTTGTGGGCTAGATGGACCTGATGTCAGCCCTTGTATTTTTTTAGGCATAACAAATAAAATCACAAAAGGTTATATATTTAAAGTAAGAGATTATTTGTAATAAAGCATTTCTAGAATAGTTTCCTGAACATAAAGGCCAAAAAAAAAAAAAAGTCTGGTTCCTATTGTATAAGATTAGTCCCATACTCCTTCGGGTGCATGTGGGGACACCTCGTGGCTGACACCAATATTGTATTATTTTTTATGGCGATGTAGAGACATTAGAGCTGGGCATTTGTGACCGGGCCCAAAAGCCCAACATCAAAACCTGGTCACCTGGTCCCAAAACGGGACCAGGCCTAAGGAGGAGGGCCCGAGCCCTCCACTGGGCCCTCCTCCAAGGCCTGGGCTGGGCCCAAATTTTTTTTGCATTTTATCATTTTAGTCATTTGTAAAATTATTTAAACCCCCTAAAATAAGTATAAATTATAAAGACTAAAATGAAATTTTACAAAATTTATTTAAAAAAAAAAAAAATTTAACTTTTTATAACCTTAGTAGTCGAACAATACAAGAAGCGATTAACGGTTATAAACTTATAATTATAAGTTTTTTTTTTATTCTCTCTCCCCCCAACAACTACACTATAAATAACCCTAAAACCTTAAATTTTTTTTTCACACCAATCAATCTCTCATTCTCTCAATCTCTCTACTCCAAATCTCTAATCAATTTCTCATTCAATTTATATTTATAATTTATTCATATTATTCAAATTTTTTTCTATTTTTCAATATCATCATAATCTCATATTATTATTTAATTTCTTTTTATTTTAATTATTTATTATTTTATCATAAATTTATAATGTCTTCCCCAAATGAGTTTTACGTTCCATCCACCGAAGAAATTGAAGCCTTCAATCCATTTTCACCATTTCCTCCAGAGGAAGTAGCTGTAATTCCACAACCACATTCGGTCGGGACGAGGTGTAGCCAAACACATGCAAGCTGCGAGTCAACGGGCACGAACATAGCCCAACCCCCCCGACCGACAAAGAGGGTCGTGTCCGATGTCTAGCGATACTTCACCAAATCAGAACGGCCAAAGACAAATGGGGAGGGGGAAGAATCGTGTGGGATATGTAATTTATATGGAACCATTATTGGGGCTGAGAAGGGGGCTTCGATGATGCGACGACATATAGAGAAGAAGCATCCCCAAATAAATGCATCTTCAAGTGGATCAGGTAGACAAATTCAAACTCAACTTAATTTTAATCCACAATCCTCAACTCTCTCAACATGGCAATACAATACACATGTTGCATGAGAGGAAATAGCAAGATATATAGTTGCTACGGACTTTCCCATTTGTTTATCTGAAAATCCTTTTTTGTTAATATGGTTAAAACTGCATTTTGTCCAGCATATACCCCTGTTAGTAGATATATACTAAAGCTTTATAAAAAAATAAATAATAAACTTAAAAACGAATTTCAAAATTTAAGGAATATATCTATTGCACTTACATCAGACATATGGGCTTGTAGATCAAAAACCGATTTTTTAACTGTCACAGTACATTTCTTAGATCATAATTGGGGTTTACAACAAAAATTGATAGGTTTTAAACCATTATATGAAAAACATAGTGCTGAAACTATTTATTTTACAATTCTTGAAGTTTTGCAAGAATATTTATTAACTGATAGAGTTGTAGCGCTAACGCTTGATAATGCAGCTGCTAACACTGCGGCAATCTCTTTATTTGAAAAGAAATTGGATCCGCTTGGTGAAGACAAATTTTATCACTAGAGATGTGCTTGTCACATCATCAATTTGATAGTTAAAGTAGGTTTAGATGCTATACATTCAAAGACGGACAGGGTGCGTAGAGCTATCGGATTTATCGTCGGTGGTAGCAATAAAAGATGGCAGGAGTACGTCAAATATTTTAAACAAGAGGAGCCACCGGTTCGACCTTTGAAGTTATGTACAAACATGTCTATCCGTTGGAACTCTACCTACTTGATGTTGGAAAAAGCTTTGCTAACCGCGAAACAAATTACAGATTTCATCAACCGGAAGAACTATCCAGAGAAAGTTGTCAACTATGATGACTGGGCGGTTTGTGAACTTTTTTATTCATTTCTTAAAATTTTTTATGATGCTACTAATACATTAAGTGGTATTTATTATCCAACTACTAATTTAGTGTTAGATATTTTAGTTCAAATTGCTAAAAATTTTGCTCAATATAGATATGATAACATTTTAAATGAAATTGTTTCAAGTATGGAAGAAAAATATAAGAGATATTGGTTAGATAATCCATTCTTATTGGTTAGATAATCCATTCTTATATGGATTAGGCCTTTTTCTAGATCCTAGGTTTAAATTATTCGTAGTTAACGGTGTAATTACTGAGTTAGGCCATTATTTAGGACATGATTATACGTCTTATTTGAGTGACTTTAAACACAAATTGGATAGACTTTTTTCTTTATATGAGAACAGGTACAATGGAAGTGGAAGTGGAAGTGGAACGTCTAGGAGAGGTGATCAGGACCTTGATGCAGCCCCCCCTCAAGGATCGAGCAAGTGGGCGTATGTGGAACGTGGCGGAAGGTCCAGCTCCAGCTCGTACATACATAGACCAAATGAGATGACTCGCTACCTACAGGTGGACCTGACCTTTATGACGATGAAAGAGCAACTTGACATGGATATTCTTCAATGGTGGAACCAACATGAAAGTCGATTCCCCATTATATCCCAAATGGCACGTGACATTTTATCTGTGCCGGTTTCTACAATTGCATTCGAGTCAACATTTTCAACGAGTGGTCGGATTGTTGAAGACAGAAGATGTTCTTTAACAGATGAGATGATTGAAGTGATAACGTGTTTACGGGATTGGACTCATGCAAAAAGAAGACTACAACAGCACCCTAAAGATCCCAAACTACTCGAACTCTTTAGGAATACAGATTTGAATAATGTAACTAGTGTTGATGATGAAATTGAAGATGAATGATTTAATAAAAAAAATTATTTAATTGTTTATTTGTGAAGCGTGAATGTGTGAAATGTGAATATTACATTTATGTTAAAAATTAAAATTAACTATTAATTTATTATTTTTTAAAATTAATAAAATTTTTAGAAACTTACTAATCAACCCCTAAAAAATACTAAAAACCCCATATAAAATTTTGTTTTGCCCCCAAAATATAAAAAAAATTAAGGGGGAAAAATAAAATTATCCAAGCCCCATGGGACCGGTCTTGGGCCCATGGGACCAGTCCCGACCAGGCCTAAGGCCTGGTCCGAGTCCTGGTTTTTCTCATGGGCCTGGGACAGTGATTGGTCCCAAATAGGGACCAGTCCCAAACAGGCCCAGGCCTGGGCCCGTAAGGGACCGGTCCCTTGCCCACCTGTAAGAGACATCAGTGATCCAAGCATGGCCTTATACAATAAATAATTATATATATATAGGTGTTGTTTATTCATTTTCAGAAATTTGCATATTACTTTAAAATTCAATATTATCATTTTACAAAGTAAAAGGGCAGTGTTCAAAAACTATATAAAAAAAAAAAAAAAATTAACTCTAAATCTCAATTATTGTCAAGCATTAAAATATCATGCAGAAATAGTAGTGATACATTTTTTTTTTCAAATAAAAAAAATTAAAGTCTTTAAAATCTAAAAAAAATAACATTACGAAATGGAAGTAGTTCAGAAAATTACATATAATATGGTTCATTGAAGTAAGCAGATATTATTTTTTAAGTATTTTATTTATTGTATAAGGCCATGCTTGGACCACTGACGTCTCTACATCGCCATAAAAAAAGAAAAGAAACAATATCAATAATACAGTTTTGACTGTGAATACTGAATCTAAAGGGCTTGTTTAATACTGCATATTAATTAGAAGTAGCACCAATTATTGAACTCAAATATCAAAGAGGATTCTGTTAACAGTGGCTGATTTATAAAGTACTGTACAGTTTAATTAGTTTAAATGTAAAGTTAGTTATTGTTATTGTTAAGAGAGTTAGTTACAAGTTTGGTTAGTTATTAACTAGAGTTTGTTAGCTACAGTTAGTAGCTTATTGAGTTAGTTTGCAAGTATAAAAGCAGTGCACAAATTGTATTTGTCGACTGATGAAATACACATATGTTTCCCTAATTTTCTCTCTTTAACATGGTATCAGAGCAGGAGATTTCTTGCAAATTTTCTAAAAATTGGTTCGATTGAACCTCCATATTCTTCTGGTTTAGCTCGAAAAAGGCTCAAGACTTGTTAATTTTTTCACTTTAAGCTGTAGACTTTGGAAGTTGAGCTCAGTAAGCTATGGTAGAAGAATCAGTTCTACCTTCGATTGACTCAAATTCGCCTCTCTACGTTCATCCATTTGATACACTAGGGTCAATGTTAGTGTCAGAACAGCTCATAGGAACATAAAATTATGGTATTTGGAGCAGAGGTATGATTGTTTCCTTATGTGCCAAAAACAAGCTAGGTTTTGTCATTGGAACTTGCACAAAATCTTCAGTAAATGCTTGTTTAGCTCCACAGTGGGAAAGGTGCAACTCCTTGGTTCTTGCCTGGATCTTTAATTAAGTCTCGAAAGAAATATTCAAAGGGATTGTGTATTTAACCAATGCTTCAGAAGTCTAGCAGGATCTAAAAAAGTAATATCACAAAGTGAATGGCACTAGGGTTTTTGGTATCCATAGAGAAATTGTGAATCTTACATAGGGAACCAACACTATGGCAATTTATTTTACCAAGCTTAAGTCGTTATTGGATTAATTGGATTCTCTCGTAAGCCTTCCTGTTCCAGATAGTGCTTTTGCAAAGACATATCTTGAACACCTTAATAAAAAAAGTTATTACAATTTTTTATGGGTTTGAATGAGTCGTACTCTATGGTCAGAAGCCAAATTCTGTTGATGAATCCCCTGTTGAGTGTGAAACAAGCATATTCTGTAGTGATGAAGATGAGAGCCAAAGGATTCTAGCTGGATTGAATACTAATGCAGATGTAACTACAACACTTTATACTTAGAATGGTAAAAAACAAAATCTAGGGCAGAGATATAAGGGAAAGAAACCTTATATTGAATGTGATTATTGTCACCTACCTGGTCACAAACGTGACAATTGTTACAAGCTAAATGGTTATCCAACAGATTACTAGTTTACAAAAGGAAAAGGTAACTCAAAATCCAAATTCTCTGCTAATCAGGTGCAATCATAGGATACAGTTGCAGAAATGAAAGATGCAAAGTCTCCTAATATTCCAGTTGGACCTGTTTTCACATCGGAGCAGTACAATCAGATTCTGGAGCTGCTAGGAAAAGAGAATGTAACCTCCACAAATCATTCAGTTGCAAACCTTGCAGTTATCTTTAATAGTACACATGATATTATATTGCCTGATTTAAATAAAAATGCTTGGATCATAGATACAGGAACCATTGATCACATGACCTTTAACCTTAGGATTCTGCCGTCTCCTATTGCCATAAAACCTTCTTCAAAATCCATCGTAGGGCTACATGATGGTACTAAGACTCATATTGCACATGTAGGTTCTGCAATTTTGGACAATGGCATGCATCTCTCAAAATTTTTGCATATACCAACTTTTAGACACAATTTGCTTTTAGTCTCCAAATTTACAGTTTCTAATAACTGTATTATCAATTTTTACCTTGATTTTTGTCTAATCCAAGACCTTTATAGTGGCAAATTGAAGGGGATTGGTAAGCATAAGCAATGCCTATATTTCCTTGATCCAATTTCACAAAAATCAATAATGTCAGTAGATGCTTCGCATAAAGTTGTTTGCAATATTTCAAAAGGTTTTTGTTCAAATAATAATGTACCATGTCATTTTCAGTTGAATAAAGAGTCAGAATTTCCTAGTACTTTTCTTGCTGCAAATGTTTCTAATAGTGCCGAATTGTCGCACCAACGGTTAGGACATGTCCTTATACAATATTACAGCATATGCATAAAGATTTTGATGTTTCTAATCCTCCTCACTGCACTATTTGTCCACTAGCTAAGCAAACCAGGGTTCCCTACAATCATAGTAATTAAGTTTCTCCTTGCATCTTTGATTTGTTACATGTAGATGTTTGGGGTTCATATAAGATTCCAACACATGGAAATGCTAGGTATTTCCTTACTTTGGTTGATGATTATTCAAGAGTAACCTAGTCATTTCTCATGCAATACAAATATGAAGATTTCATTACCATTAAACATTTTATTAAAATGATAGAAACTCAATACCATTGTACTTTGAAATGCATTAGAAGTGACAATGGCTCTGAATTTTTTAAAAAAGAATGTCATGGTATGTTTCTTAGTAAAGGCATTGTCCATCAAAGCTCATGTGCTTAATCCCCTCAACAAAATGGAGTTGTTGAGAGGAAACATAGACACATCATTGTAGTAGCTAGCGCCTTGAAATTCTAGTCCAATATACCAAATCATTTGTGGGGATATTGTGTGCAAACAACAGTTTACCTTATAAATAGGTTTCCTTCATCAGTTCTCAAAGGTATATCATCTTTTGAAAGATTTTTTGGTCACCCTCCTTCATTGGATCACATCAAGGTTTTTGGTTGTTTAGCTTATGCTACCATTCTCAACCCTAAGGACAAATTGTCACCTAGATCTACCCCTTGTGTCTTTTTGGGTTATTCTTTGACTTAAAATGGATACTTTCTTTATGATCTTTCTTCTCATAAAGTTTTTGTCACTAGAGATGTTCTTTTTCATGAGACCATATTTCCTTTTACTTGGTCTACATCTCCATAATTACCTTTTCCGTTTGATCCTGAATTTTTGGATATTGAGTTGCCTTCTACAACTACAACCCCTACTGTCCCTTTATCAGTTGATTTATTGCTTGTTGTCTAGAATGTATAACCTACAAGACCTCCCTCTCTATATATTAATTCCTCTCCACCTCAACCTATTATTCCTCTTAGGAAATCCAGTAGAATCAAAAGGCCCCCTATCTGGACATCAGATTTTGTTTGTCTATCTATTTTTCCTTCCATTTCAACTTTAGCCAATTGCATCCCATATCCTATTTCTAATTTTGTATCTTATAGTCATATTTCACCAAGCTACCAAGCCTTCTTATCCCATCTCACTTTAGTAGAACCCTTTTCTTTCAATAAAGCTTCTCAAGACCCTAACTAGGTAGCTGCCATGCAAAAGGAGATACAAGTTTTGGAATTAAATAAAACCTGGTCCTTGGTCCTTTCACCCCAAGGTAAGACTCCAATTGGTTGTAAGTTGGTTTATAAACTCAAATATATTGTTGATGGTTCCTTGGAAAGATATAAGGCAAGATTGGTGGCAAATGGATGCACCCAAAAGGCAGTTGTGGATTATGCAGAAACAATTTCTATTGTTGTTAAAATGGTTACCATCAGGTCCATTTTATCACTTGTATTGGCCACTTTACCAAATGGATAAGGATAATGCATTTTTGCAAGGGGATTTACAAGAAGAGATTTATATGACTTTGCCTCAAGGTTTTGCAAAGCAAGGGGGCAGCTTGGGGGGCAACTTATAGTCTGCAAGTTACACAAGTTTCTATATGGACATAAACAGGCATCTAGAGCCTGGAATTACAAGCTTACTCAAGCCTTACTTGTTGGAGGATTTACTCAATCTAAAGCTGATTATTCTTTGTTCATTAAGAGGATGGATTCTCTTATTGTGCTGGTTTTAGTCTATGTAGATGACATTGTTCTCACAAGGGACAACATTGACATGATCAACTCCACCAAACAACTATTGCATTCTCATTTTAAACTCAAAGATTTTGGTGTTTTGAAATATTTCTTGGATTTAGAGGTAGCCAAATCTTCCAGGGGTATTCACTTATGTCAAAGAAAGTATGCTTTGGAGCTTAAATCTAAATTAGGTTTGTCTGCTTCCAAGACTTTTGCAGTTCCTATGGATTTTACTTTGAAACTTACATCAGTTGCTTATGATGACCTTTTCCCTGCTGGTTTTGATCCCCTTCTTTTTGATCCGAGTGTTTATCAAAGGCTGGTAGGTAAGTTGCTATACTTATGCATGACCAGACCAGACTTCAGTTTTTCTGTCAATCTCTTATGTCAGTTTATGCATAGTCCCAAACAATCACATATGACTACAACACTTAAAGTGGTGAAACATCTTAAGTCTGCTTCCGTTATAGGCCTATTTTTTCCAACTAACAATCTTATGAATTTATCAGCATTTTGTGACGCTGATTGGGGATCCTATCTCATGACAAGAAAGTCAATTACAGGGTACTGCATTTTTCTTGGAAAGTCTTTAATTTTATGGAAATCTAAAAGGCTGGCCACTATCTTTAAATTTTCATCAGAGGCAGAGTATAGAGCTATGGCTCCACTATATGTGAGCTGCTTTGGTTGATTCAACTTTTTTAGGAACTTGGATTTATTGATTTACCTCTTCACTGTGACAACCGGGTTGCTAATCACATTGCATTGAATCTCATCTTCCATGGGAGGATTAAACACATCGACATTGATTGCCACATTGTGAGAGAATAGCTCAAACTGGGAGTCATTACCACTGCCTATATTCCATCATATAAACAGCCTGTAGACTTGCTCACTAAAGTTCCTGTTAGTCCACTGCATTCCAGATTGTTAAGCAAGTTGGGTGTGCTTGACCTCTACCACCCTTCAACTTGGGGGGGTTTGTTTGTTTAAATGTAAAGTTAATTACTATTATTGTTATGAGAGTTAGTTACAAGTTTGGTTAGTTATCAACTAGAGTTAGTTAATTGCAGTTAGTAGCTTACTAAGTTAGTTTGCAAGTATAAAAGCAATGTACAAATTGTATTTGTTGACTGATGAAATTAGGGGTGTTCAAAAGAACCGGTTGGAACCGGAACCGAAACCGACCAGTACCTTGGGTTTGGTTCCGGTTCTTACCCAGAACCAATTGTCAATGGGTAGGTTCCGGTTCCAAATTTTTAGAACCATTACTATGCGGTTCCGATTCTGGTTCCTATAGTTAGGAACCGGAACCGGAAGCAAGAACCGGAAGCAAGAACCAGGAACTAGGAACCGAGACTAATATAAAATAAAATTAAATATTAGGGGGCTTAATAAAAACTTTTGTAGAAAAAGTAATGTGAATACATTTATATTTATATTTCATAACATTTAAAGTAAGTTGGTTTGATTTTTGAGAATCTACCTTTACAAAGTAATGGAGTTTG
>CM047909.1:9391899-9423178 GCA_026229545.1 Pistacia atlantica | reverse complement strand
AAATATTTGACTTTATTATTTTTTTATTATTTTTAATTACCCAAAAAGTCAAATATTAAAAAAGAAAAAAAGAAAAAATAGTTAACCCCACCTAAAAAGTTAGGAGTAATGCTATAGAATTGTTTAAAGTTAAATGGTTTTAATATTTATTTATTTATTTATGATGTCATCAATATCCCATCATTATTATTCAATAATCTACTAAATTTATAATGTTTTTTATAATATAATGATTTTCATTTTTACTAATTAATATATAAATTCAATATTCATAATTAATTAAATAAACAACGGAAAAAAGATATCTTTACACTTAAGCTAATAAATAATCGAGTAAAGATTTTGACTTAATTAAATTTTAATTTATAATAAACTATTTAAGGGTATTTTCGTCTTTTCAATCAAATATTAACAGAAAACACTAACAGAATCTAACGAATGGTGAGAAAGTGTTATTTTGAAACTTGACGGGTGGGACAGTGTTATTTCGTCAAACCTTGGGTGGGAAAATGTCGTTCTCCCTTATTATAATTTGCGAAAGAGAGCACACTGTCAAATTCTATGAAAGGAAGCATAAGAAATATAAGAAAGTTGATTGAAAAGAAGGGAAAAAGAGGGTGGCATGTGATGAATTGTATGCAGGATAGATGGAAGCCAATATCTTGTGAGAGGCCTGGCAAGATTGTATTTGTATTTGGTTAGCAAATAACTTTTTATATTCTGCTCTGCTAAGTTACTGAACATTTCTTTACACAAAGGAAAACAAGAAACTGTAAGACAGAGATTCAAGATTCCTCATTTATATTTAGACAGCCCCAACATACTTGGTGGTAGGGTGCTAAAGTACCCTATCATTAAAGATTGTCACAGTAATTAAAGTCACCGTAAGGGAGAAGAACTCGAGGTCTTTTGGACTCTTATCACTCAAGTCACACATTTAAAAAAGGTGAGCAAAAATTAACAAAAGCCACTGTTGCGTCCAATTTCACTGGGTGATGCTAGGTCACAACCCAATCTCACAACCTTCTCTTATAACCTTCGATGTAACAGCTCACAAAATAGGTCAAGGATGCCACATAAAGTCAATACCTGTTCATTTGAGAGCTAACTAATGACGAGCTGTCATGTCAAAAAAAATTATGAGAAAAAGTTGTGGACCTAGCATTACTCAATGAAATTCACTAGGCATTTGGAAACCAAAGTGAACTGATGTAAGAAATACCGTTAAGATGACAACTTATCTTAGACTACAAGCCTCATATAAGGATTTTTAAAATTTCCAGCATAGAAATCGAATAACTTATTCTCCATGTAATCATGTAATCAACATATATATAAGGATTTTAAATTAAGTTTGTTTCAGCTTTCATCTGGGATTGATATATATGGAAATTGCTCACATCCTCACATCTAACATCACTAGTGTCTGTGGCTCTGGACTAAAAGCTGACCAGTTTTAGGGTATTTCAATTAGAAATAGTAGATGTATTTTTGAGAAACTATAGATTTGTCAGTTCAGGGTTTTCTGCAATTTGTTGCCTCACAATTTCTAAGGGGCAATATGTGGCTGCAACATTAAGTGTTGTACCCTTGTCCAAGTTCACCTTTCTTGTTATCTTATCATCTGCTTCAATTCCTCCACTTCATTTCTTTAGAGCATTTATTTGAACTTCCTCCATTTTTAAACAACCTATTCTTGCTGCAATACATAATGGAGTTTTCATCCTTTCGAGTTCTTTTCATTCACGAGCGATGGCTACAAATTATACATTATTTCTACCACTTTATTCTGTGTACTTTGATGTCATCCTTAAGAATTTCATCAAATAATAGCGTTAAAAATGCAAAATTAATATCACACGCTTTTAGTGGTCCCCTAAAGCTGCCGCTCTGTACAGTTCATGGAGTCAAGGAGATAGGTTAGTATTAACCGAAAATGCTAAGTACTCATGAAGATCCATCTTTGTTAGGTTCTTTCTAGAGCGCTTAAAAAACAGCTAGCATAATCTAACAATAGTAAGTTTTTGGTTCAAACTAGTTTAAGCTCAATGCCATCATTCCGGACCATGCACATTCATACAAAATTTTCCTTTGATATGATAATGAACATGAACATGCTTGATTAGTAAAAAGAAGACCAATTGTTTGCATGATCAGCAGAGAAGAGTTAGACATTGCAGAACTCTTGTTTATTATACTAAGATTTTTCAGCAGTTTAATGCGTTACTTCTAAAAACCAAAATCCTTCAACCAAGGGCTGATGATTTTTCTCGTCGCCCTCACCCATAATGACTGCATACTAAACGCCACACCTCTCTTACAGTACGTCCCAAAGTGCTCACAATTTCTATTGAAAAGGTCGTAGCCACAGAAAATATTGTTTCCATAAAGTTCTCCATAAGCCAAATCGACAACATCCTGCGGTGACTTTACAGAAGACATTTGTTCCTCTACATACCTACTCACAGTGCTGCATTTTTAGTCATACACATAAAGTGAGTGGCCATCCAGGAAGCAGTCCACACAGGTTGTTACTATCCCACCCTCGATACTATTTTGACAACATTGACGAGAAAAGGGACATGCAGATTTCCATTCAGATGATGAGGAGCTTTTCATTGCAGACGATGAGCTGCTGAATTTCCCGGTTCCTTTTCTAGGTCCCTTCAGGTGAATGACCATGCCGTGCCCAACATATATTCCTATCAAATGTAAGAAGATTAACTAAACAATTCGTCATCTCACTTTATTAACAATAAGATAATTAGCCAATTAGAAGTGCAAAAAATGAAGCTAACCATGATGATAGAAGAAACCATTCAACCTACCACTACAAATGTGATCACTCTTTTTCAGCAAGTCCTTGCTGGTTTCCTTGCATGGTTGTTCGCCCATATCTTTATCTTCTTTCAACTATACTTCTGCTTTCAGATTGTCTACTGTTTAATACGGATATTACCAATTTATAGATGTATAGACAGATGGTTTTGATAGAAAACTAGGCAGTAAATCAAGAGACTATTGGTTTCTACACAGGAAGACTAAACGGACACATACAATATTTATTGAGTCAGAAATTCCAAGTGCATCTTGAGTTCGTACATGAATCTGAAAGGTGTACGAATATCAAAAAGTAGTATGAGTAATTTATAGAATCAATACATATTTGTTAACATTATTTCTTTATCACTCAGAGATTTAAACAGTACTAGTTTAGCTATTACTGTGATAATCTCTATGCAAGAAGACGGTCCTCATCAATATATAATATTATCTACTAAAGTTTTTAATTCCAAATTATTTATGATGATATTTTAGTAGTGCATACTCAAGACAAGTTATATAAAACTCGTCAGATAACTCTATAATTATTTTATGAGATAATTTTAAACATCCTTCCATTGCATTAGAACTCGAATTTGACTGCATACACATATTTTAATGCAGGAGAAATCTGAAAACTTTGACTACAAGTAGAAACTATATCCGTCCAAGATCGTCCCAACTCTTTATCCCCAAAGCGACTTGAAGGATCGGGGTCGACACAAGTCCGGTTCCGGGCGTCGGAAGAAGACGCACTGTCCTGACAAACGATTCCCTTTGAGAACATAAACGAAGGCCTGTTTTACAATAGGATGCAAAATCCTCGCAATTGTTAAATGCAAAGTTGTACTCGCCAAAATCTTTTCCTTGGAGAAACTCCATGGCAATCCTGATAACTTCATCAGGTGATTTGCAAGGCATACCATATTCAAAGATATGTAGGTTGTTGCCATCGAGGAAACAGTCAAGACAAGTTTTGACAATTCCACTATCTCTGTCTCGATTATAGCCACATTTTGGGCACGAAGAAGATGAACTTTTTTTAATTCCAGCTGCCATAAGATGAATCACCATGTCATCGCCCACATATATTCCTATAATAACAAAAGAAGAATACATTAATCGTAAGAACTAGAACAAAGTTATAATTAAATATAATAGTGAGTGAAAATTACTCACCGTGATGATAGTAGAGAATCCCAGCCCTATTACTAAAAATATGATCTCCCGGATTGAGCATAGACGGAGTGCTTTTTTTTTGTCCCATTTAATTTCTCTCACTTAATCTAAGCTGATTGGGAATACAAAAATTTCTCAACCAAGGATACAAATAGAGATTTGGATCTGTAGTTTAGCAGCACAAGATCCTTGGTTTCGAAAATTGATGGAATAAAAGCTAAAAGCTTACATAGTCTAATAGGGTCCCCCTGATAAACCTGGATGGTCAAGGAATATATTGCTTTTATATGAATGGTTACAGATAAACTTTTAACGAATTGCTTTATGTAAATGATCCTCATGTAATTGCAGTACATATATTCCATGTGTTGAGAAATTCTTCAAAATGTGCTACATGCTAGTGCTTGCATCAGATGCTTAATGTCATTAAAGATATTCTAGACATTATTGGCAGTGTAATTAGCATAACTTTGTAATTTTGTAATAACAAAAACATTAACCTTTACTTTTTTTAAAAAAAAAAAAATCAAATAATAGATAACAGATAGGCATATGCAAATTAGAATTCGAACTATAGATCGATATGTTCAAAGATCACAAACATTTAGTCCTACTGTCAGAATTAAACTTTTACATATAATTCTAAAAGTAATCATATGTAACCCTCTCAGGGCTAAGTTTCAGGATACTACGATGAAAAGAGCAAGGGTTTTTGGATAGATATGGTGAATAATATATAACCCTCTCAGGGCTAAGTTTCAGGATAACTTCACTTATCTTTAAATTAACAAGATATCACATAATTAATTTTTTACGTGTTATATATTCCATAGATTGCGTCATCCTGTAGTCTTGAGCCTTAAATACCATTGTTTTCTATTTCCTTTTGTTGAATAATACTTTGTATTCTTTTACCTTGGTCTGGTTCTTTTGGTTCGGGCCTTGCTTGTAAAAGTTTGCACTTGTATAATTTCTGGTTCCTTTGTATAGCTTTCAAACCTTGGACCTGTCCAAGGTTTTGGTGGAAGGGGATTCGCCACCCTAGGATGTATTTTTTGATTCTTTTATACAATTACCATGCTTACCCAAAAAAAAAATAATACTAATAATAATAATAATGATTTGCGTTTTGCTGCTGCTAGCGCCAATGGCCTGTCTGAAATTTTTTAGCAATAAAATAGTATTTACCAAAGCCATTTCCTTGGAGAAGATGAGTGCCCACGTTGACAACTTCATCAGGGGATTTGGAAACTTATTAGCCTGCAAGGACCATGGCTTTATTTTTATTTTATTTTTTAGATATTTTTAGTATCATTGAATTTTGAAACAATGACAACTGTATCTTATATGTGTGATGGAAATTAGCAAATTATAAAAAAAAAAAAAAAATGTATTCCATATATTCATACATACATAGATATATAGAATAATCCAGGTGTGAAACTTTAGTTGAAAAAATGGAATAAATTAAACTGTTAGTTTGTCAAGGAATTGTGTTATATGAATGGCTAGACTGAAATATTAAGGAACCACTTTATCTTAATGGCATGGCCTTAGCTATGCACGAGAATACCTTAAATAGTTGAGCAATCTTCAAACTTTGGGTTATGCATATTATCAAAAAGCATGGACATGCTTTTAATGTTAGGATAACCTTTAAGCAAAGCTTAAAAATAATTAGTACGAATTTCATTAAAATGGTATATATTATGCACGCACGCACTTACTTCAAAATGTGCTACATGTTAGTACTTAATTGCATCATATGCTACTGCATTTTTTAGGTCTGGACATTAAATTCGAACCTAATTAAAAAATTTATTATGCAGAAATTTGCACCAAAAATATTGTATATTTAATGTCTTGTTATTATTTTGTTAGGACCATGATATTTTAGGGACTAAAATCCAACAATGATTAAACATGGTTTGATGGAATTAATATCATAACGTTCTTATTACAGAATTTCTTATAGAGTAAAACCTTAATTTAAAACCTAAACCTACTTGTACATAGGGATGTCAACCGGGTGGGGAAGGGCCAGGTTTCCCATTCCTACCATCAACTTTTTCGAGCTTCTGTTTAACAATAGAATGCACCACAGAAGCTACGGCGATGCCTGCAATGCCAATGACCGCCATGGTGGCGCTCACTTTGGTGACCTTCTTGGTGTCCACCAATAATGTTTTGTCGACCTTATTTCTTTGCTCAGATGACTTTATACCTGTTTTACAAAAGGAGGCAAAGTCTTGAGAATTGTTAAAAGCAAACTTGTAGTCACCAAAGGTCCTTACTCCTTGGAAAAACTCGGTGGCAGTCTTCACAACCTCATCAGGTGGCTTGCAGTACATCGAATCAGTATCAAGAATATATAATGAGTAGCCATCGAAAAAGCAATCCAGACATGTTTTGACGATCCCACCATGTAAGCTTGGTGTGTGCCCACATTTTTGGCATGGGGAAGAAGAGTTACTTTTCTTTGCAGGTGGTAGCAAATGAATGACCAAACCGTCCCCCACATATATTCCTGTTATAATCAAGGGAGTTGTCGACGAAAGAGAACATAAATACATATACAATATGATTATATATGACTTTTATTGAATTGAATAAAATATAAGAATAACAATTTAGAATATATGGAGCCTATGATACTTACCTACCAAATGATCAGTAGTACCACAAAATATAATGAGATTACAATAGTTCCATTGAAAATTTTTCCAATGCAAAAAGTTGGTGAAAAATTGAGTTCATATATCATTAAAATTGACGAAAGCTTACATGGAGTACATTATCAACACCATATATAATTATATATGATACTGGGTTTGGTTTTGGACAGTGAAATATATATACTTCCAATTAGATGTAAGTTTAAAAGAATGCGAAAACTAAAAAACTTACCATAATGATGGTAGGCACCTCTGTCACTAGAGATCTGATCACCTGGTTGGAGCCCCCCTCGTTGGCTTGAACATTCTACCATCTTAATAAAATTTTCCTTTAATTTCCAATTTGTGATTAGAGATTATCTGCTTTCTAATTAAACTATTACAAATTTATAGATAGATGGAGAGAAAATGCAAGGACTATTAGAGATTGGAATATAATCTCTAAGATTGCGTACAAAAGAGCTCTCAGATCGTATGACTAGAGATTGGAATATAATCTTAAAACAATATGAATCCATTATAAAGGAATTGCTTTATAATAAATGTTAAACTGTTAAGAGATAAATTTTAATAATGGTTGTTATGTGAAGTCCTATTGAAATATGCCCATAGATTAATTGGGATTTATTACTTTTCAGAATAAGAGTAATGCTAGGTCCACAATCTAATCTAATAACATTCTCTTACAACTCCGAATATAGTAACTCGTCATTGATCAATTCGTAAAATGGGTCTCACCTGCTTGTATATATGCGTTATGCCTACTAATTTGACAGTTAACCAAAGATAAGCTATCATGTCTCGAGTCGTGAAAGAATGTTGTGGACTTAGCATTATTGTTGAAAATAAAATTAAAAAGAAAAATATATTAGAGTATCTCATTCTAATTGTAAAATTCTGAAAAAAAGTGACAACCCTATCTGTAATGACTATGGACAAGTCTGATCGTTCAATCTCACCAAAGATCATGCCATCAAATATTGGACATGGGCTGCGTAAATATGCCATCAAATATTCCAGGCGGTGGCCGCGGTCATTGCACGTTAAGTGAAATGAATTTTGCCGCAGCTGATCATGCACCACCGCCACCAGCCTTTCCTGATTTCGAGTAAAATTTGCAGCAGCTTCTACAGTTAATAACGACTCTAGTTCTTGACCATCCTGGTGTATATAAATAATTGTAATTTTCTACTGTTTTTTAAATTTTTTTCGTCTTTGTATTTTGAGAATGGGAGCAACCATTACAAGGCAACAAGCCATGTGGTTGTGCAATGCGATCAGCCCCATCATGTCAACTCATATTCATTCATTGAAATTGATTATTGGATTCTTTGATTATTATATTTTTAATTATTTTCCCAAATTATCACATTATAAAGATGATATATTAAAATATTGACCATGCAGCATATATATAATAAATTAATTAATCAAGTATTCCATATATTCATACATAGATAGATAAATGGAATAATTTAGGTGGGGAAATTTAGTTGAAAAAATGGAATAAAACGAATCACTTTATATCAATGGCATGGCCTTAGCTATACATGAGAATATCTTAAGTAGTTGAGCAATCTTCGTAATTTGGGTGATGCATGGAGATGCTTTTAAAGTTAGCATAAACTTTAAGCAAAGGCTAAAAATAACTAGTACGAAGTTCATTAAAAAAATGGTATATATCCTCTGTCTCTCCAAATATTCCGTGAAGGTTAAAAAAAAAAAACTAAAAATAGTAGAAATATGCAATTGTTTCAGGGACTAATAGATCACCTCATTAATTTGTTCTTTATTTCAGAGACTAATATTGATATTAAAGAGATGAATGAAGAACAAGCCAAGTCTATTAGTATGTGCAGTCTAAGTCAGCTTAATGAAGAAGAGTCAACTAGTCAAGCTAAGTGTGAGAGTAGTCAGGTGCTAAGCATGTAACATTATTACAGTATTAGTAAAGTGCTGAAAGTAGTATAAAACAAACAGTTAAGTCATTGTACCGATTATTATTCTGGAAAATAAAAACTTGTACAGTACTCCTTCTGAACCTTTCTTCTCTTGTTCCTATTCTCTCTTTCGAGTTCTCTGAATCACTTTAATGATTCATATATGTTATTTTTTTTGGTAGGAAAATCTCTCCTTTAGTCAGTCTAATTAATGCTTTTCTTTTATGATTTGGTTCTCAATGAATTTTTCTATTATGAATTAAGCCAAAGGTCTTAACCAACCCTTAGATCAAATCATAATTAGTATCAAGTCAAGTGTATTACCATCCTACATATATATAGAGAGAAAAAAAGAAGAAGAAAAAATTACATTATTCCAATATGCTTGATATTTATTATAAGCTGATAACATCTCATATTTGGATGGATGTTGAATAACTCCCGTTGGGCATTTAATTGCATCCTATATATATTGTGTTGCTACTTGGCAATATAAACATTTCTCATTTCTCAGCTATGGACATATATAAATTTAGATGGTTTAGCAATAGCAGCCTCAAGATTGTAAGGTTAAAAAATTAATCGAACGAAGCTAAATCATGTGTACAATATATGTCGATTCGAGGAATTGCTTTATATAAATGATCCTCACGCAATACACATGTATACATAGAGCAATTCTTCTACATGCGTGTTAGTGCTCGCATTATATGCTAATGCAATTTTTCAGGTCTAGACATTAATTTCGAATACCTGATTAAATAGAAACCTTATAATAATTTGCACTAAAAAAAATTATATATTGAATATTATTAAGGTAATTAGTACGTATAACAACAAGAACATTAATAATTCAGTCACTTAATTAATGTCATAATTGCTTATATATATCTTACGGAAGAGAAAGATAATATTCAAGTAGGCCGAACAATTTACACCTACCCAACATTTGTCATGAAGATAAATTGGTACAACTTTTTTTCTAAACCCACCCAATCCTTTGATAAGAGAAATTAACGCCTGTTTTACAGTAGGATGCAAAATCCTCGCAATTCTTAAATACAAGGTTGTATGTGCCAAAATCTCGTTTTCCTTGGAGAAACTCAGTGGCAATCCTGATAACTTCATCTGGTGGCCTGCAAGGGATGGGATGTATAAAGGTAAAAAGGATATTGCCATCAAGGAAACAGTCAAGACAAGTTTTGATGATTCCACTGTGCCGGTCTTTACTGTAGCCACAGTTTGGACACAGAGAAACTGATTTATCTTTCTTTTCAGCTGGCATAAGATGAATCACCATGCCATCGCCCACATATATTCCTATAATTACAAAAGAAGAATGCATTAATGTAAGAACTCGAGCAAAATTATAATTAAATATAATAGTGAATGAAAATTACTTACCATGATGATAGTAGAGAATCCCCGCCCTATTACTAAAGATATGATCTCCCGGATCAAGCTTAGACCGAGAGCTTGGTTTTAGTCCCATTTAATTTCTCTTGCTTAAACTAAGGCACTTGGGAATACAAACATTTCTCAAACGAGGATATAAATATAGATTTGGATCCTTGGGTTCGAAAATTGATGGAACAAAAGCTAAAAGCTTACATAGTCCAATATGGGTCCCTATGATAAACGTAGATAATCAAGGAATATATTTCTTTTATATATATATATATGAATGGTTACAAATAAACTTTTAAGGAATTGCTTTATGTAAATGATCCTCATGTAATTGCAATACATATATTCCATATGTTGAGGAATTCGAACTATATATATGAACTATGGGTCCCTATGATAAACGTAGATAGTCAAGGAATATATTGTTTTTATATATATGAATGATTACAGATAAACTTTTAAGGAATTGCTTTATGTAAATGATTCTCATGTAATTGCAATACATATATTTCATATGTTGAGGAATTCGAACTATATAAGGATATGTTTAGAGATCACAAACAGTTAGTCCTACTGTAAAAATTAACCTTTACATATAATTCTAAAAGCAGGATACTATGATAAAAACAACAATTGGTTTTTGGATAGATGGTGAATAATAGCCCTCTTAGGGTGAGTTTGAGATAACTTCACTTGTCTATAAATTAACAAGATATCACATAATTAATTATTTTTTAATTTTATAGTGTTTTAAAAAGAAGCATTTCCAGTATATCATTACGTGTCATATATTCCACTGATTGAGTCATCCTGTAATCCTGGGCCTTAAATACGATTGTTTTCTATTTCCTTTTGTTGAAATAAAACTGCGAGTTTGTTAAGGAATCGTTTTATATGAATGGCTAGACTGAAATGTTATGGAATCGCTTTATATTAATGGCATGACCTTAGCTATACAAGAAAATACCTTAAGGATGCGTTTGGTTTGAGAAATATTTTATTGCTGAAAATATAAGATTATCACCAAGATAAATTACCTTAAAGCTTACGAGGGAATGTTATATCAATATGTTTGGTTAGATTAGTGGGCATGAATAATTAAGATGTTTAGTTGGGAAGAATAAAATGTTATCGACAGAGACTTTTACTGAATTGCCCTTCCTTTTTAATATCATTATAATAATAATAATTATTGTTATTATTTAAATAAATTCTTTTAACCCCTTATATTTGAGAATTTAGCTAAAACACCCCCAACAACAAAGTTTAAATTTTAACAAAATACCCCCAGCCACCCAAGACTACCGACGACCATTGGCCACCACGTCCGGCCACTAGTGTCAGTCACCAAAACGGTGCATGACCAGCGAGATCAGGTTGGCCATGCGTCATTTGTGCTATTTTCGGCCAGATCAAAGGCTGAAAACAGCTAGATCACTATGGATCTAGCAAAAAACGACCAGATTCAAGGTCATTTGGCTTTTTCTAGCCAGATCCACGTTAATATGGTTGTTTCTGGCTAGATCAAAGGCCGAAAACAACCAGATTGCCTTGGATCTGGTCAAAAATGGCCACAAATGGCCGATCTATTCTGATTGTTTCCAACCAAATCCATCGCGATTTGGCCGTTTCCGGCCTTTGATCTGGCCGAAAACAGCCAGATTAGCACACGGTTAGCCAAATCCCACCAGTCGTGGGTCAATCTGGCGACTATTGTCGGTGGCCGACAATAGTGGCTAACGACCGGTGGTTGTCTTTGGTGGCTGCCGGTATTTTGTTAACTTTTAAACTTTTGTGGCTGGGGTGTTTTAGCTAAATTCCAAAATGTAGCAGGTTTGGGTGATTATTATTTGGTAGACATTTGAGGGCAATTGTGTCCGGAATGATATTTAATTAAGGGTAAAATGGGTATAAAATAAAGATTACCCCAGTAATCGTTAAATACCACCCCTTGAGGAGGTAATCCGACTACCCCCTATTTAACCCACAGTAATCACTATTGGTATTGAAAGATTACCGAAATCTTTTGTTACTTGACAATCAAACAAGGGTATGTTCGGAATTAAAGATAGATTACCAGAGTTATCTTTCTAGAGCTCTAACCAAACACACCCTAAATAGTTGAGCAATCTTCATACTTTGGGTGAGTGATGCATGTGGTCAAAAAGCATGGAGATGCTTTTAATGTTAGCATAAACTTTAAGCAAAGGCTAAAAATAATTAGTACGAAGTTCATTAAAAAAATGGTATATATCCTCTGTCTCTCCAAATATTCTGTGAAGGTTAAAAAAAAAAAAAAGAACAACTGAAAATAGTAGAAATATGCAATTGTTTCAGGGACTAATAGATCACCTCATTAATTTGTTCTTCATTTCAGAGACTAATATTGATATTAAAGAGATGAATGAAGAATAAGGGATTTGCAAAGACTTGCAGCCGCCATCTTAGCTTGAGAATATTGACTTTTTTTGAGAGACATGTAGCTAAAATTTATGAGCTATAGACAAAACCACGTGAACTCAAGGGGTGAGCACGGGTAGCGGAGGATAGAACCGGAACCGAGGGATAGAACTGGAACCAGAACCAGAACCTATTCGGAACCAATACTGTGTGGGTAGGTTCCGGTTTCAATTTTTTGGAACCGATATTATGCGGTTCCGATTCTGGTTCTTGTGTATGGAGAAACCGAAACCGGAATCGGAACTTGTAAAAAGGGTACCCTGTTTGAACCTGTAGGGGGTACCCGGTTTGGAACTGATTTTTGGAACCTGTTTTGGAACCTGGACTATAATGAAATATTTGTGAAATGTGAATAATGGAGGGTTTCTATATTTTTATAAAAAAAAAAAAAAATTAAATAGAAAAAGTTAAATTTTTAGAATAACCTAATTAAATAAATATAAGAATACAATTATACTTATTACATATAAATTACATCATATTAAAAACTTTAATATATTATAATACATTAATATTAAAGTTTTGATTAATTAAGTGAATAATTGGAATTATGATCCAATTAGAAGTGTTTTACATTTTTAATGTTATTAAAAGAATTATTTTTGAATAAAATAGTATATTTGATTGAGTAATAATATATTTAGTTATTTACTTCAATTATCAAGTTCTAAGTATATCTATAATAAATTAGTAATTAATTAATTATATATGATAAATTGATAAACATTAATAAATTTAATTACTAGTTAAATATCATATTTAATCAATTATAACATTACATATTAGTTAAATGATTACTTAATTAATTATAATTTTATAACATTACTTAATTGATTTATAGTATAATTAATTATAGCATTACATTAATTGATTACTACTTAATTAATTGACTTATAAGTTATAACATTTAATATATTACTTAATTAAATAATTAAAAATTTAATTAATTATAGCATTACATTATAGATTTATAGTATAATTACTTAGTCAATTATAACATTTTATTATAAACATTAATACAAACTTAATTTAATGATTAAAAATTTAATTAATTATAATATTACATTAAAAATTTATAGTATGATTACTTAATAGTTAATTCACTATAACATTACATTATAGTATGATTATATAATTAATTATAACATTACATAATTAAATGATTACTTAATTGATTATGATATTACATTATAAATATTAGTAATTACTAATTTACTACATAAACATTAGCATAATACTTAATTAAATGATTAGAAATTTAATTAATTACAACATTATATTATAAATTTATAGAACGATTATGTAATTAATTGTAATATTATATTATAATTAAATAATTACTTAATTAATTATAATATTATATTATAAACAAATTAACTATAATATTATATTAAAAACTTATAGTATGATTACTTAATTCATTGTAACATTTCACTATTTCATTATAGTATGATTAGTTAATTACATAATTAATTATAACATTACATTATAAACAAATTATTACTTAATTAAATGATTTGAAATTTAATTAATTAAATATTACATTATAGTTAAATAATTACTTAATTAAATTATAACATTATTACATTACATTATATTATATTATGATCACTTAATTAATTATAGTATTACATAGTTAAATGATTACTTAATTAGTTATAAATTTATAACATCACATTATAAATATTAGTAATTTACTACATTATTATTTATTATATTACTTAATTAAATGATTAAAATTTTAATTAATTATAATATAACATTAAAGATCTATAATCTGATTACTTAATTCACTATAACATTACATTATAGTATGATTGATCCAATTCCAACCAATTTGCAACAACAAACAACACAAAAATATGCCCTAAACTCAAGCTCAAATTCGGTCAAATACAAATGGAGGCAATATCACACTTACTTGCAATTTTAGGTTAAGACAAGAATGAACACTTCAAGCATAAAGGAATTCTCCACCAACTTGAATCGATTCACCACCAATTCTCCTTGCCAAGACTTGGATAAAGAAATCTCAATAAGAACACAAAGTTCTCTCAATGGTTAAACCAAGTTTTTGATATTTCATGAACTAACTTTTATAAGGAGAATCGTTGCCTTTATATAGGCAATTACAAGGTTAAAAGTGTAATAAACAATTACAATACAAGAAAATGAAAATAATAAAAATTACACAAAATAATTACAAGCCTTCAATTCAAAAATTAAGGTCATACCCATTTAATGCAAAAGGGACATGAATCCCTAATTCTAAGGTTCATTTTTTTAACCACCCCATTAGTTGAAAAAACTCACTTGATTAGCCCAAAACTTGATCAATGATCCTAATCAAGTCTACTAATAAGGGTGTAACAGATTGGGCCTTGAAGATCTTGCAAATGGATCCAATAAGGGTTCAAGTGGACTTTCCCCTTTGGAATGAGAATTGGGCCGAATGGGTTCACTTCAACACTTGGGCTTCTCTCTTGGTGGACTTGAGCTTCCTTTGTTGGGCTTGGACTTGGAATGGTTTGGGCCGAAGTGCTTGGGCTCTCTCTCCCCTTGGAACTTGCTTGGGCCGAATCTCCTCCAGTGCTTTCCACACTCCACAATCCAAGTGTTTTAGGACTTGGAATGAAACTCTTTGATTCAACCGAATTAGCAAGTGTTTTAGGACTTGTAATTCCTTGTCTACTCATGTTTACAAGTGTTTTAGGACTTGTAAACGTATCAATGATCACATAATTAATTATAACATTACATAATTAAATGATTACTTAATTGATTATGAGTTATAATATTATGTTTTAAACATTAGTAATTACTAATTTACTACATAAACATTAGCACAATACTTAATTAAATGATTATAAATTTAATTAATTATAATATTACCTTATAAATATTTCATTATAAACATTAATTAAGCATTACATTATAATTAAATAATTACTCAATTAAATTATAACATTATTATATTACATTATATTATGATCACTTACTTAATTATAGCGTTACATAGTTAAATGATTACATAATTAGTTATAAATTTATAACATTATATTATAAACATTAATAATTTACTATATTACTACATTATTTAATTAAACGATTAAAACTTTAATTAATTATAACATTACCTTATATATTTATAATATGATTACTTAATTAATTATAACATTCCATTATAAACATTAGTATATTAATTAAATGATTTGAAATTTAATTAATTATAATAATAAATTATAGATTTATAGTATAATTACTTAATTCATTATAACATTACATTATACTATTATAGTATGATCATATAATTAATATAACATTACATAATTAAATGATTACTTAATTGATTATGACATTATATTATAAACATTAGTAATTAATTTACTAATTTACACAATACTTAATTAAATGATTCGAATTTTATTAATTGTAACATTACATTATAAATTTATAGTATGATTACTTAATTAATTATAACATTCTATTATAAACAATATTACAATACTTAATTAAATGATTAACAATTTAATTAATTATAATTAAACCCTAAACCCAAATAGTATATTTTTTAGGGGTGTATTTGTAAACTTTTAAGGTATTTTTGTCATTTTTTAAACTAATAGGGGGCTAATTGACTTTTTACAGTGTACCCCGGAAAGGAACTGGAACCTTCATTTTAGGTTCCGGTTCCTTGAATTGAAGAACCTGCACTGTGCGGTTCCAGTTTCGGGTCCTTTGTTTGGGAAGATGTACTGTGCGGTTTCGGTTCCGGTTCCCCCGGAAAATGGAGGGTACCCGGAACCGCTCACCCCTAGAACTCACCTTTGCACTATTTAAGCCACTTTTTTTCTAAAACCCCCCGGACCTTTGATAAGATATACGAACACCTGTTTTACAGTAGGATGCAAAATCCTCGCAATTATTAAATACAACGTTGTACGCGCAAAAATCTCGTTTTCCTTGGAGAAACTCAGTGGCAATCCTGATAACTTCATCTGGTGGCCTGCAAGGGATGTGATGATTAAAGATAAAAAGGATATTGCCATCAAGGAAACAGTCAAGACAAGTTTTGATGATTCCACTATGTTGGTCTCTACTGTAGCCACAGTTTCGACACCGAGAAACTGATTTATTCTCGCCTTTCTTTTCAGCTGGCATAAGATGAATCACCATGCCATCGCCCACATATATTCCTATAATTACAAAAGAAGAATGCATTAATGTAAGAACTCTAACAAAATTATAATTAAATATAATAGTGAATGAAAATTACTTATCGTGATGAGAGTAGATAATCCCCGCCCTATTACCAATGATATGATCTCCCGGATTAAGCTTAGACGGATGTCCCAGATTAAGCCTAGACAGATTGCTTAGTATTAGTCCCATTTAATTTCTCTTGCTTAAACTAAGCCACTTGGGAATACAAACATTTCTCAAACGAGGATATAAATATAGATTTGGATCCTTGGGTTCTAAAATTGATGGAACAAAAGCTAAAAGCTTACATAGTCCAATATGGGTCCCTATAATAAACATAGATAGTCAAGCAATATATTGCTTTTATATATATATGAATGGTTACAGATAAACTTTTAAGGAATTGCTTTATGTAAATGATTCTCATGTAATTGCAATACATATATTCCATATGTTGAGGAATTCGAACTATATATATGGACTATGGGTCCCTATGATAAACGTAGATAGTCAAGGAATAATTGTTTTTATATATGTGAATAGTTACGTATAAACTTTAGGGAATTGCTTTATGTAAATGATCCTCATGTAATTGCAATACATATATATTCCATATGTTGAGGAATTCGAACTATATAAGGATATGTTAAGAGATCACAAACATTTAGTCCTACTGTAAAAATTAAACTTTACATATAATTCTCAAAGCAGGATATTATGATAAAAACAACAATTGGTTTTTGGATAGATGGTGGGTAATAGCTCTCTCAGGTCTGAGTTTCAAGATAAGTTCACTTGTCTATAACTTAACAAGATATCACATAATTAATTATTTTTTAATTTTATAGTGTTTTAAAAAGAAGCATTTCCAGTATATCATTACGTGTCATATATTCCACAGATTGCATCATCCTGTAATCCTGGGCCTTAAATACGATTATTTTCCATTTCCTTTTGTTGAAATAAAACTGCTAGTTTGTCAAGGAATCGTTTTATATGAATGGCTAGACTGAAATGTTATGGAATCGCTTTATATTAATGGCATGGCCTTAGCTATACAAGAAAATACCTTAAGGGTGGATTTGGTTCGAAGAATGTTTTATTGCTGAAAATATAAGATTACCACCAAGATAAATTACCTTAAAGATTACGGGGGAATGTTATATCAATATGTTTGGTTAGATTAGTGGGTATGAATAATTAAGATGTTTAGTTGGGAATAATAAAATGTTATCGACAAAGACTTTTACTGAATTACCCTTCCTTTTTAATATCATTATAATATTATATTATTATTATTTAAATAAATTCTTTTAACCCCTTATATTTGAGAATTTAGCTAAAACACCCCCAACAACAAAGTTTAAATTTTAACAAAATACCCCTAGCCACCCAAGACTACCGACGACCATTGGCTACCACAACCGGCCACTGGCGTTAGTTACCAAAACAGCGCATGACTAGTGAGATCAGGTTGGCCATGCGTCGTTTGCGCTATTTTCGGCCAGATCAAAGGCTGAAAACAGCTAGATCACTATGGATCTAGCAAAAAACAACTAGATTCATGGCCATTTGGCTGTTTCCAGCCAGATCCACGTTAATATGGTTGTTTGTTTCGGCCGATGCGGTTCGAAAACAAGCCAGTTGTCGTGCATCTTGTCAAAAATGGCTACAAATGGCCGATCTATTCTGATTGTTTCCAACCAAATCCATCGCGATTTGGCCGTTTTCGGCCTTTGATCGCGAAAGCGACAAGATTGGCACACGGTTAGCCAAATCCCACCAGTCATGGGTCAATCTGGTGACTATTGCCGGTGGTCGACAATGGTGGCTGGCGGCCGGTGGTTGTCTTTGGTGGCTTGCATAATTTTGTTAACTTTTAAACTTTTGTGGTTGGGGTGTTTTAGCTAAATTCCAAAATGTAGGGGATTTGGGTAATAATTATTATTTGGTAGACATTTGAGGGCAATTGTGTCCAGAATGGTATTTAATTCAGTGTAAAATGGGTATAAAATTAAGATTACCGTAGTAATCTTTAAATACCACCCCTTGAGGAGGTAATCTGACTACCCCCTATTTAACCCACAGCAATCACTATTGGTATTGAAAGATTACCAAAATCTTTTGTTACTTGACAACCAAACAAGGGAATGTTCGGAATTAAAGATAGATTACCAGAGTTATCTTTCTAGAGCTCTATCCAAACACACCCTAAATAGTTGAGCAATCTTCATACTTTTGTTGAGTGATGCATGTGGTCAAAAAGCATGGAGATGCTTTTAATGTTAGCATAAACTTTAAGCAAGGCTAAAAATAATTAGTACGAAGTTCATTAAAAAAATGGTATATATCCTCTGTCTCTCCAAATATTCCGTGAAGGTTTAAAAAAAAAAAACTAAAAATAGAAGAAATATGCAATTGTTTCAGGGACTAATAGATCACCTCATTAATTTGTTCTTCATTTCAGAGACTAATATTGATATTAAAGAGATGAATGAAGAACAAGCCAAATCTGTTAGTATGTGCAGTCTAAGTCAGCTTAATGAAGAAGAGTCAACTAGTCAAGCTAAGTGTGAGAGTAGTCACGTGCTAAGCATGTAAAATTATTACAGTATTAGTAAAGTGCTGAAAGTAGTATAAAACAAACAGTTAAGTCATTGTACTGAGCATTATTCTGGTGATAATATTAGTAAGCCCTCTCATTATTCATTCAATCACAGGCTCTCTCACTAGTTCACAAAATTCTTACTTCCAAGAATCATCGCCTTTTCCCGTAATAGAGCCTAGTTTCGACTACTCTACTCAGTAATCACTATAGAGACATGCCCTCGCCACTCTACGCCTATAAGTCACACCCTAACCAAAAACTTCCGGTAAACCCTTTCTCGCTCTCAGCCTTACTAAATTCCCTTTAACTATGTTGACTTAAGCGTCGGAGTGCTTACGGCCAAAACCACACCATTGTCCCTTGAGCCTTCGTCTTCACTCTTCTTTGTCCCTGCAGGTCTACAAGATTGTCAATGGACTTGTCCTCACAGGATCATCCTCGTGCGACTCAATCATAGATTTAACTGTCTACGCTCGCTACTTGGTGATACAAACATTTCTCAACTATATGGATACATATAGAGTTAGATGGTTTAGCAATAGCGGCCTCCATATTGTAGAGTTCGAAAATTAATCTAACAAATTAAGCTAAAAGTGGACAATGTCCATTCGTCCCCAAGCTAAATGCACTACTGGCTGGTCAAGGACAATGTCCATTAATTGGGGACAATGTCCATTCATCCCCAATTAATGGTTACGTATAAACTTCAAGGAATTGCTTTATTTTAATGATCCTCATGCAATACACACACACACACACACACACACACACACACACACACATATATGTGTGTGTGTGTGTGTATTTTTGAGCAATTCTTCAAAATGTGCTACATGTTAGTGCTTAATTGCATCATATGCTACTGTATTTTTTAGGTTGGATATTAAATTCGAACATAATTAAAAAATTTATTATGCAGAAATTTGCACCAAAAATATTGTATATTTAATTTGTCTTATTATTAATTTTGTTAGGACCATGATATTTTACAAACTAAATCCAACTGTGATTAAACATGGTTTGATAGAATTAATATTGTAACGTTCTTATTAGAGAATTTCCTATATAGAGTAAAACCTTAATCTAAGACCTAAACCTACTTGTACATGGGGATGTCAACGGGGTGAAGAAAGGCCAGGTTTCCCATTTCTACCTAAACCCATTCCACCATCAACTTTTTCGACCAGCAATCCATTTACCAGCAGAAATGCAGTGCGGAAGCTGTGGCGATGCTTTCCATGCCTATGCCCACCATGGTGGTGCCCGCTTAGGCGACCGCCATGGTGCCCACTAATAATGTTTTGGATGAACCTTATCTCTTTGCTCAGATGTCTTTATGCCCGTTTTACAAAAGGAGGCAAAGCCCTCACAATTGTTAAAAGCAAAATTGTAGGGTTCGTTTGTTTAATTATTTTTGCACTATCCTATCCTTATCCAACCCAAAATACACATTTGTTTCCCTATTATGAAAATCCTATTTTATTTTATTCAATTGTTTTTAAACCCTCTAAGTTTGTTAATTTAATAAACACCCCAAAAAAGTTTAAAAATTGACAAAAACACCCCCACCCACCCACATTTTCCAGATTTCAGCCACCACCGCCAGAAGGTGGTTGGAATCTAGAATAATGGTGCACTACCGACTGGATTCGGTCGGTAGTGCACTGATCTATCATTTTCCAACCAAGAAATCTAGCAGGTCGATCTTTGACTATAGCTAGTCATCAACGGCAGCCAAGATATGATTGTCGTTGACGACCAAACATGGCCAGATTTGGCCTTTTCTAGCCAGATCCATAGTGGACCTGGCTGGAAAAGGTCATCTCGGAGCACGACCGGCTAGATCCAACTGGTCGTGCCTCAATACGGCGACTCTGGCCACCCTGTGGTGGTGGTGGCCAGCTACTGGTATTTAATGGATTGGTGGGGGTGTCTTTGTATTTTTTAATGTTTTTATTACAGGGGTGTTTAGTAAATTAATAAACCTAGGGGGTGTTTTGTTAATTTTCAAATCTTATCTCGTTATTCTCACCCAACTCTTACTTTTCAAAAATACTATCCAAAATACTAAAACAAACGGACCCGTATTCATCAAAGGTCCTTATTCCTTGGAAAAACGCAGTGGCAATCTTCACAACCTCATCGGGTGGCTTGCAGTATATCGAATTACTATTTAAAATATATAATGAGTGGCCATCGAGAAAGCAATTTAGGCATGTTTTGACGATCCCACTATGTAAGCTTGGTGTGTGCTTACATTTTGGGCATGCGAAAGAAGAGTTACTTTGCTTTGCAGGTGGCAGCAAATGAATGACTATGTTGTCCCCCACATATATTCCTATTATAATCAAGAGAGTTTTCAACGAAAGATAATATAAATACATATACAATATGATTATATATGATTTTTATTGAATAAAATATAAGAATAACAATTTAGAATATATGAAATCTATGATATACTTACCTACCAAATTATCACGGGTAGTACCACAAAATATAATAAAATTACAATAACTCCACTGAAAATTTTGCCAATTTATCTTAAGAATTCAAATTTATGTTGCTGCAAAACGTTGGTAAAATCAAGTTGATATATCATTAAAATTGAAGAAAGCTTTGATCGTGTACGTTATCAACTGTATATATATAATATATACTAGGTTTTTGTTTTGGAAAATGACTTATATTTATATATACTTCCAATTAGATGTAAGTTTAAAAGAGTGTGAAAACTGAAAAATTTACCTAAATGATTGTAGTTTACAAACAAGGATCTGTCAATAGTGATGTGATCACCCGATTGGAGCTGGCTTGAACTTTATCCTATCTTAATAAAATTTTCTTTTAATTTCCAATTTGTGATTAGAGATAAACTGTTTTCTAATTAAACTATTACAAATTTGTAGATAAATGGAAGAGAAAATGCAAGGACTATTAGACATTGGAATATAATCTTCTAAGAATATGAATTCATTATAAATGAATTGTTTTATAGTAAATGTTAAACTGTTAAGGAATAAACTTTAATAATTACTCCTGTGAAGTCCTATGGATTAATTAAAAAAATAAAATAGAAAGAATCAAACAAATTAAACTGTTAGTTTATCGAGGAACGTTTTATATGAATGGTTAGACTAAAAATGTTTAGGAATCACTTTATATTAATTATTTACGTGTTATATATTCCACAGATTGCGCCAATAATTAATGATTTTCTTTTGTGATTTGCTTCTCAATGAATTTTTCTGTTATGAATTAAGCCAAAGATTTTAACCAACCCTCAGATCATATCATAATTAGTATCAAGTCAAGTGTATTAACATCCAACATATATAAAACATTTACATTTTTCCAATATGCTTGATAACCCTTGTGCTTGGGACATCAAGATACGAAGATAATTTACTCAAACCTCATTTAAACGAGACTAGCTATTTCTATGAAGTGCCTAACAAAAGAAAAAGTCAGTCATAGTCCTATTACACAAAACTGAATTTATTGTCTCTTAATTCTCTAGTTAGTACATCCTTTTATTTAAAAAAAAGTTGAGCATGGTTGACAGACATGACATCTTTACTAGAAAGCTTCCACTATAGAGTGAAAACCTTAATCTAAAACCTAAACCCAAAACTTACACGTACACCATCATCACGGCCATGTGGACTAACCATCACTCTACCACCAGATAACACCGCAGAGGGCAAGGCAGCTAATATAGTTGCATTCCTTCTTTGCCCAGATGACTTTTCGCCTGTTTTACAAAAAGATGCAAAGTCTTCACAGTTGTTAAAAGCAAAATTGTAGTCATCAAAGGTCCTTATTCCTTGGAAAAACTCGGTGGCAGTCTTCACAACCTCATCAGGTGGCTTTCAGCCAATTGAAGAATCATAAAAAAATATATAATGAGTGGCCATCCAGAAAGCAATCCAGGCATGTTTTGACGATCCCACCATGTAAGCTTGGTGTGTGCCCAGATTTTTGGCATGGGAAAGAAGAGTTACTTTGCTTTGCAAGTGGTAACAAATGAATGACCATGTCATCCCCCACATATATTCTTGTTATAATCAAGAGAGTTCCCGACGAAAGAGAATATAAATACATATACAATATGATTTTTATTATATTGAACTTTTAAAATTGAATTGAATAAAATATAAGAATAACAATTTAGAATATATGGACTTACCTACCAAATTATCAGTAGTACCACAAAATATAATAAGATTACAATAATTCCACTAAAGATTTTGCCAATTTATCTTAAGAATGCAAATTTATGTCACTGCAAAAAGTTGGTGAAAAATCGAGTTGATATATCATTAAAATTGAAGAAAGCTTAGATGGTGTACGTTATCAGCACTATATATAAAATATATACTAGGTTTTTGTTTTGAAAAGTGAATTATATTTATATTTATATTTTTATATACTTCCAATTAGATGTAAGTTTAAAAGAGTGTGAACACTGAAAAACTTACCGTGATGATGGTAGACAAACACGATTCTGTTAGTAGTGATCTGATCACCCGGTTGGAGCCCTCGTTGTTGGCTTGAACGTTGTCCCATCTTAATAAAAATTTCCTTTAATTTCCAATTTGTGATTAGAGATTATATGCTTTCTAATTAAACCATTACAAATTTATAGATAGATGGAGAGAAAATGCAAAGACTATTAGAATTGGAATATAATCTTAAAATGATATGAATCCATTGCAAAGGAATTGTTTTATAATAATTGTTAAACTGTTAAGGAAGAAATTTTAATAATGGTTCTTCTATGAAATCCTATTAAGATATACCCATAGATTAATTGGGATTTATTCCTTTTTAGACTAAGAGTAATGCTAGATTCCATAATCTAATCTCACAACTTTCTCTTACAACTCCTAACATACAGTCCGTCATTGATCAATTCGTAAAATGGATCCCACCTATTTGTATAGGTTTTGCCTTATCAATTTACGAGCTAACCAATGACAAATTATCATGTTGGAGGTTATGAGAGAATATTGTGAACTTAATATTATTGTTTAGAATAAAATTAAAAAGGGAAAAATATATTAGAGTATCTAATTCTAATTGTAAAATTCTGAAGAAAAAAAAGTGTGACCACGGACAAGTCTGATCGTTCAATCTCACCAAAAATCGTGTCATCAAATATTGGACATGGGCTGGGTAAATAAAACCAGCAGACCCAGAGCCCAAGACTTGAAATAGTTCTCTCATGCATCAGAATTGGACTTCTTCAAATTTCTTACTTTGATTAAGTCGCATAAATAAATATTATGGGCTAATCGTTTGCCCTTAAAGGTGAAGGCCCGTGTCTCTCATTTAGAGTTTCATTCAAACTTCAAACCCCGCGGCTTTCAGTCAACCTTATATTATAAATACACATCGATTCATCCATCTCCATAACCATTTTTAATTCATCTTCAACCTTCAACTTCCATTTCTTTTCACGACAAATCTTTCACATCTCAAATGGGTTTATGTTGCTTCATAATACCACTCGTTTGCGTCCTTCTTTATGCGTCATTTTGTGAACGAACTTCGGCAATGAGGCCGCTCGAAGGAGAGCAATGGAGAAAGAAAAGTCTGATCGTTCAATCTCTACAAAAGGGTCCGGTGGCGCCTATCGGTCGCAATCCATGCACGTATATTCCAGGCCGTGGCCGGCGGTCATTGCACGTTAAGTGAAATGAATTTTGCCGCAGCTGTTCATGCACCACCGCCACCAACTTTTCCTGATTTCGTCGTAAAATTTGCAGCAGCTTCTACTGTTAATAACGACTCTAGTTCTTGACCATCCTGGTGTCTATAAATAATTGTAATTTTCTACTGTTTTTTAAATTTTTTTTCGTTTTTGTAATTTTGAGAATGGGAGCAACCATTCACAAGGCAACAAGCCATGTGGTTGTGCAATTCGATCAACCCCATCATTTAAACTCATATTCATTCAATTGAAATTGATTAATGGATTCTTTGATTAATTATATTTTTAATTATTTTCCCAAATTATCATATTATAAAGATGATATATCAAAAATGTTGACCATATATATAATAAATTAATTAATCAAGTTAATTAAATATTTTTTTCGAATCATTTGTACTATATATATAATATTTGATTCTATTGTACGAGAATGAGAGTACTCAAAATTAACACAATAATGTTATTAAATCAATTAATGACATCATAAAAATGATAATATATATTTATCAATCACGTTTGATAACATTTGTCGATGGAAGCTTTCTCATTGCAATCCACTACCGCAACCCCACCAGAATGGGAGTCTAGTTCAAAATTAACACAATAATGTCATCGAATCAATTAATGACATCATAAAAATGATAATATATATTTATAAATCACACTTGATAACATTTGTCAGTGGAAGGTTGGAAGCTATCTCATAGCAACTCACTACTGCAACCCCTCGGTAAATTATAAGGGAGGGTATTACCTTTGCGCCTAACGAGAATTAATTTAAGCCTTGATTATGGGTTGGACCATTTGCAGTTCTCTTGATTCGCCCTTATCGTTGGACTACCGACTACCCATGGGTGGTGGGTTATGCTGATTATTTTGATGTTACAAGTTATTAATATGACATTTCAAATTACTAAAACCATTTGTTAACATTATTTCTCTATCACTCAGAGATTTAAATAGTTTAGCTATTACTGTGATAATCTCTATGCAAGATGGTCCTTATCAATAGATAATATTATCTACTAAAGTTTTTTATTCCAAATTATTTATGATGATATTTTAGTAGTAAATACTCAAGACAAGTTATATAACACTCATCAGATAACTATAATTATTTTATGAGAGAATTTTAAACATCCTTCCATTGCATTAGAACTCGAATTTGATTGCATAAACATATTTTAATGCAAGAGATGTTGATGCTGGATTTTGAGACCAACTACTCGCACGTGAGAAATACTGAGTGGGCTCAGAAGTCACGTGTGATTATGGAAGTATTTATCTAATAACAAGGAGAATAACAATATTTAAAGTGGTTCGGATGCTCACAAGGTGAATCCTACGTCCCATTGATATTTGTCTTAATGAAATAAGTTAGGTCACGTTCAACGAGCCTGAATTTATAGCTTAAAAAAGAAAAATACAATAGGGAGAAAGAAAGCAGTATGCTATTTCAGTAAAAATTAGCTAATCCACAAACGGGAGAGAAACCCTCTATTTATAGTGGAATGAACAAAGGTAATTATTACTAAATTTGTAAGTGAGGCAAATGTCGTGCAAATCCTTCTCTGTGACCCATTATTCACCTCTCCGAGTGATTTGCTCGACCTGTGCAGGGATTGGACACATGGACCTTTTCTAGCCTTTCGCCAGCCTGGCGCATCCCACTGCACTGGCAAGAGACGTGGCTGCATCTGAGTGATTGTAGAACCTTCTTAAGCTCTAACACTTGTGCTGACAAGGTTCGACATCAGCCCTACATTCTCAGGCATAACAGAAGAAATCTAAAAACTTTGACTAAAAGTAAAAAGAAACTATATCGTCCAAGATCCCTGGGCGACTTGAAGGATCGGGGTCACGAGTCCGATTACGGGTGTCGGAAGACACCTTTGTCCTAACAAACGATTCCCTTTGAGAACATAAACGAAGGCCTGTTTTACAATAGGAGGCAAAATCCTCGCAATTGTTAAATGCAAAGTTGTACTTGCCAAAATATTTTCCTTGGAGAAACTCCGTGGCAGTCCTGATAACTTCATCAAGTGATTTGCAAGGCATACCATATTCAAAGATGTAGGTTGTTGCCATCGAGGAAACAGTCAAGACAAGTTTTGACAATTCTACTATCTCTGTCGGGATTGAAGCCACATTTTGGGCACAAAAAAGATGAACTTTTTTTTCACTCCAACTCCCATAAGATGAATCACCATGTCATCGCCCACATATATTCCTATAATAACAAAATAAGAATGCATTAACGTAAGAACTAGAATAAAGTTATAATTAAATATTATAGTGAGTGAAAATTACTCACCGTCATGATAGTAGAGAATCCCAGCCCTATTACTAAAAATATGATCTCCCGGATTGAGCATGGACGGAGTGCCTGTTTTTTGTCCCATTTAATTTCTCTCGCTTAATCTAAGCTGATTGGGAATACAAAAATTTCTCAACCAAGGATACAAATAGAGATTTGGATCTGTAGTTTAGCGGCACAAGATCCTTGGTTTTGAAAATTGAAGGAATAAAAGCTAAAAGCTTACATAGTCCAATATGGGTCCCCCTGATAAACCTGGATGGTCAAGGAATATATTGCTTTTATATGAATGGTTAGAGATAAACTTTTAAGGAATTGCTTTATGTAAATGATCCCCATGTAATTGCAATATATATTCTCCATGTGTTGAGAAATCAATGTTCTAAAAACCGGACCGGACAATGACCCGTTCAAGGGTCCGGTTTCCGGTTTGATAGGTTGGATCGGTCGGTTGGACCGTAATTTATAAAATTACATTTTAGTCCCTAAAGGTTTAAAATTCATCAAAAACACCCCTATAATACTCCCTTAAGGTTTGAAATCTATCTAAAACACCCCTGTCATGCGAAGATTCTGGTGAGTGGTGACGGCAGCGATGATCGACGGCCAATCGAAGCTGGAATCTTGGGGCTTTTGATGTGTAGGTGCCGGTGACTCTGATGATGGTGCCAAGGAGTTCCATCGGCGCCGGAAATCGCCGGAATCAACAAAATAACTCTGACGGTCGCGTGAAGTTTAGGTGGACGGCGAGCGACGATGGCTGGACGACGACCACTGAAAATGGCAGGGTTTTGTAGTGGAGATGCCGTCAAGTCTAATGGCGGTGATTTCTCCCTCGATCGGTGCCGGAATCCGGCGGGATTCAACCGCGATTGGACCGCGATTCGGCACTATTCTGACGGTCCAACCGCGGTCCAATCCGGTTTAAATGCAAATAACGGTTTTTTACTTATTCCGGACGGAAATGCCGCCGGTCACCGGTCGAACCGGTCCGACCGGACGGTCCGGTCCGGTTTTCAGAACCTTGTGAGAAATTCTTCAAAATGTGCTACATGCTAGTGCTTGCATCAGATGCTTGATGTCATTAAAAATATTCTAGACATTATTGGCAGTGTAGTTAACATAACTTTGTAATTTTGTAATAACACAAACATTAACCTGTAATTTTGTAAAAAAAAAATCAAATAATAGATAAGAGATAGGCATATGCAAATTAGAATTCGAACTATATATAGATATGTTCAAAGATCACAAACATTTAGTCCTCCTGTCAGAATTAAACTTTTACATATAATTCTAAAAGTAGTTATATGTAACCCTCTCAGGGCTAAGTTTCAGGATACTATGATGAAAAGAGCAAGGGTTTTTGGATAGATATGGTGAATAATAACCCTCTCAGGGCTAAGTTTCAGGATAACTTCACTTATCTATAAATTAACAAGATATCACATAATTAATTATTTACGTGTTATATAATCCACAGATTGCGTCATCCTGTAGTCTTGAGCCTTAAATACCATTGTTTGCTATTTCCTTTTGTTGAATAATGCTTTGTATTCTTTTACCTTGGTCTGGTTCTTTTGGTTCGGGCCTTGCTTGTAAAAGTTTGCACTTGTATAATTTCTGGTTCCTTTTGTATAGCTTTCAAACCTTGGGCCTGTCCAAGGTTTTGGTGGGAGGGGATTCCCCACCCTAGGATGTATTTTTTGATTCTTTTATACAATTACCATGTTTACCCAAATAATAATAATAATGCTTTGTGTTTTGCTGCTGCTAGCGCCAATGGCCTGTCTGAAATTTTTTAGCAATAAAATAGTATTTAGCAAAGCCATTTCCTTGGAGAAGATCAGTGCCCACGTTGACAACTTCATCAGAGGATTTCGAAACTTATTAGTCTGCAAGGACCATGGCTTTATTTTTATTTTATTTTTTAAATATTTTTAGTATCATTGAATTTTGAAACAATGACAACTGTTTCTTATATGTGTGATGGAAATTAGCAAATTATAAAAAATAAAAAAAAATGTATTCCATATATTCATACATAGATAGATATATAGAATAATCCAGGTGTGAAAATTTAGTTGAAAAAATGGAATAAATTAAACTGTTAGTTTGTCAAGGAATCGTTTTATATGAATGGCTAGACTGAAATGTTAAGGAACCACTTTATCTTAATGGCATGGCCTTAGCTATACAGAATACCTTAAATAGTTGAGCAATCTTCAAACTTTGGGTTATGCATATTATCAAAAAGCATGGAGATGCTTTTAATGTTAGGATAACCTTTAAGCAAAGCTTAAAAATAATTAGTACGAAGTTCATTAAAATGGTATATATTATGCACGCAGGCACTTACTTCAAAATGTGCTACATGTTAGTACTTAATTGCATCATATGCTATTGCATTTTTTAGGTCTGGACATTAAATTCGAACCTAATTAAAAAATTTATTATGCAGAAATTTGCACCAAAAATATTGTATATTTAATATGTCTTGTTATTATTTTGTTAGGACCATGATATTTTAGGGACTAAAATCCAACAATGATTAAACATGGTTTGATGGAATTAATATCATAACGTTCTTATTACAGAATTTCTTATAGAGTAAAACCTTAATTTAAAACCTAAACCTACTTGTACATAGGGATGTCAATGGGGTTGGCAAGGCTAGGTTTCCCATTCCTACCTAGACCCAGTCCACCATCAACTTTTTTGGCAACAATCCGTTTAACAACAAAATGCATCGCGGAAGCTGTGGCGAGGCCTACCATTCCAATGCCCGCCATGGTGGCGCTCACTTTGGTGACCTCCTTGGTGCCCACCAATAATGTTTTGACGACCTTGTTTCTTTCCTCAGATGACTTTATACCTGTTTTACAAAAGGAGGCAAAGTCCTGACAATTGTTAAAAGCAAAATTGTATTCATCAAAGGTCCTTATTCCTTGGAAAAACTCGGTGGCAGTCTTCACAATCTCATCAGGTGGCTTGCAGTCAATCGGGTTAATAATATATAATGAGTGGCCATCGAGAAAGCAATCCAGACATGTTTTGATGATCCCACCATGTAAGCTTGGTGTGTGCCCACATTTTTGGCATGGGGAAGAAGAGTTACTTTTCTTTGCAGGTTGTAGCAAATGAATGACCACGTCGTCCCCCACATATATTCCTGTTATAATCAAGGGAGTTGTCAACGAAAGAGAACATAAATACATATACAATATGATTATATATGACTTTTATTGAAATGAATAAAATATAAGAATAACAATTTAGAATATATGGAGTCTATGATACTTACCTACCAAATGATCAATAGTACCACAAAATATAATGAGATTACAATAGTTCCATGAAAATTTTTCCAATGCAAAAAGTTGGTGAAAAATTGAGTTCATATATCATTAAAATTGACGGAAGCTTACATGGAGTACATTATCAAAACCATATATAATTATATATAATACTGGGTTTGGTTTTGGGAAGTGAAATATATATACTTCCAATTAGAAGTTTAAAAGAGTGTGAACACTGAAAAACTGACCGTGATGATGGTAGACAAACACGAGTCTGTTACTAGCGATCTGATCACCTGGTTGGAGCCCCCGTTGCTCGCTTGAACATTGTGCCATCTTAATAAAATTTTCCTTTAATTTCCAATTTGTGATTAGAGATTGTCTGCTTTTTAATTAAACCATTACAAATTTATAGATAGATGGAGAGAAAATGCAAGGACTATTAGAGATTGGAATATAATCTCTAAGATTGCGTACAAAAGAGCTCTCAAATCGTATGGCTAGAGATTAGAATATAATCTTAAAATAATATGAATCCATTACAAAGAAATTGCTTTATAATAAATGTTAAACTGTTAAGAAATAAATTTTAATAATGGTTGTTACGTGAAGTCCTATTGAAATTTGCCCATAGATTAATTGGGATTTA
>CM047909.1:9311130-9391799 GCA_026229545.1 Pistacia atlantica | reverse complement strand
AAATATTTGACTTTATTATTTTTTTATTATTTTTAATTACCCAAAAAGTCAAATATTAAAAAAGAAAAAAAGAAAAAATAGTTAACCCCACCTAAAAAGTTAGGAGTAATGCTATAGAATTGTTTAAAGTTAAATGATTTTAATATTTATTTATTTATTTATGATGTCATCAATATCCCATCATTATTATTCAATAATCTACTAAATTTATAATGTTTTTTATAATATAATGATTCTCATTTTTACTAATTAATATATAAATTCAATATTCATAATTAATTAAATAAACAACGGAAAAAATATATCTTTACACTTAAGCTGATAAATAATCGAGTAAAGATTTTGACTTAATTAAATTTTAATTTATAATAAATTATTTAAATGTATTTTCGTCTTTTCAATCAAATATTAACATAAAACACTAACAGAATCTGACGAATGGTAAGAAAATATTATTTTGAAACTTGACGGGTGGGACAGTGTTGTTTTGTCAAACCTTGGGTGGGAAAATGTCGTTCTCCCTTATTATAATTTGCAAAAGAGAGCACACTGTCAAATTCTATGAAAGGAAGCATAAGAAATATAAGAAAGTTGATTGAAAAGACGGGAAAAAGAGGGTGGCATGTGATGAATTGTATGCAGGATAGATGGAAGCCAATATCTTGTGAGAGGCCTGGCAAGATTGTATTTGTATTTGGTTAGCAAATAACTTTTTATATTCTGCTCTGCTAAGTTACTGAACATTTCTTTACACGAAGGAAAACAAGAAACTGTAAGACAAAGGTTTCGTTTGGTTCAAAATTTGGGGGTTTTGGGAAAAGTTTTTTGAAAAAAGTTAAAAAAAGTTGAATTGGGCGGGTATTACGATGTAAAATTTATAAATTAATAAAATACCCTTTATGTTTGTTTTTTGACAAAATACCCCCTATAATAAAACATTAAAAGTTAACAAAAATACCCCTAACCCACCCTCAAACACCCCCAGCCGGCGACCACCACCGGAGGTGGCCGAGTCGCTTATGGGCGCATTGACCGGTTGGATCTTGCCGGTCATGCGTCGCTATGGCCTTTTCCGGCCAGATCCACCCCGTGGATCGCCGGCCGAAAAGGCCGATCTGCCGTGATAGCTCAACGACGGCCAACAAACGGTCGTCGTTGATGGTCAATGACGACCGTTTGTTGGCCGTCTGACAGTGTTACGGCCAACGGCGATCTTTAGCCTTAGACTGCCTTTTCCTGGCGGATCCACCGTGGTTCTGGCCGGAAAAGGCTAGATCGGCTCACTACCGGCCAGATTCAGCCGGTAGTGCACCATCCTACCAGATTCAGGCCATTTTCCGGTAGTGGTGGCTGGAATATGGTAAATGTGGATTGTTGGGGTGTTTTTATAATTTTAAAAAAAATATTTAGGGGTATTTAATTAAATTAACAAATTTAGAGGGTTTAAAAAAAATTAAATAATATTGAAAATAGTATTCCCAAAAATGAGAGATTTTGGATATTTTACTGTTTAACTTTTTTTGGAATACCAAGAATAGTATTCCCAATCTTAAACCAAACGGAGCCAATGATTCAAGATTCCTCATTACATACTTGGTGGTGGGGTGCTAAAGTACCCTATCAGTAAACGTTGTCACAGTAATTAAAGTCACCATGAGGGAGAACTGGAGAAGAACTCGAGGTCTTTTGGACTCTTATCACTCAAGTCACATTTAAAAACAGGTGAGCAAAAATTAACAAAAGCCACTGTTGCCTCCAATTTCACCAGTAATACTATCTTCATAACTCAATCTTACAACTTTCTTTCATAACTTTCGACGTGACAGCTCACAAAATAGGTCCCGCTTGCTTGTATAGGTCTCACCTATCCATCTGAGAGCTAACCAATGACGAGTTATCACGTTGAAAATTGTGAAAGAAAGTTATGGACGTAGCATTACTCGATGAAATTCACTAAGCATTAGGAAACCAAGTGAACTGATATAAGAAATGTCGTTAAGATGACCACTTGTCTTAGACCACCAGCCTCATATAAGGATTTTTAAAATTTCCAGCATAGAAATGGAATAACTTATTCCCCATGTAATCATGTAATCAAGATATATATAAGGACTTTAAATTAAGTTTGTTTCAGCTTTCATCTGGGATCTGATATATATGGAAATTGCCCACATCCTCACATCTAACATCACTAGTGTCTGTGGCTCTGGTCTAAAAGCTGACCAGTTTTAGGGTATTTCAATTAGAAATAGTAGATGTATTTTTGAGAAACTATAGATTTGTCAGTTCAGGGTTTTCTGCAATTTGTTGCCTCACAATTTCTAAGGGGCAATATGTGGCTGCAACATTAATTGTTGTACCCTTGTCCAAGTTCACCTTTCTTGTTAGCTTATCATCTGCTTCAATTCCTCCACTTCATTTCTTTAGAGCATTTATTTGAACTTCCTCCATTTTTAAACAACCTATTCTTGCTGCAATACATAATGGAGTTTTCATCCTTTCGAGTTCTTTTCATTCACAAGCGATGGCTACAAATTATACATTATTTCTACCACTTTATTCTGTTTGTACTTTGATGTCATCCTTAAGAATTTCATCAAATAATAGCGTTAATAATGCAAAATTAATATCACACGCTTTTAGTGGTCCCCTAAAGCTGCCGCTCTGTACAGTCCATGGAATCAAGGAGATAGGTTAGTATTAACCGAAAATGCTAAGTACTCATGAAGATCCATCTTTGTTAGGTTCTTTCTAGAGCGCTTAAAAAACAGCTAGCATAATCTAACAATAGTAAGTTTTTGGTTCAAATTAGTTTAAGCTCAATGCCATCATTCCGGACCATGCACATTCATACAAAATTTTCCTTTGATATGATAATGAACATGAACACGCTTGATTAGTAAAAAGAAGACCAATTGTTTGCATGATCAGCAGAGAAGAGTTAGACATTGCAGAACTCTTGTTTATTATACTAAGATTTTTCAGCAGTTTAATGCGTTACTTCTAAAAACCAAAATCCTTCAACCAAGGGCTGATGATTTTTCTCGTCGCCCTCACCCATAATGACCGCATACTAAACGCCACACCTCTCTTACAGTACGTCCCAAAGTGCTCACAATTTCTATTGAAAAGGTCGTACCCACAGAAAATATTGTTTCCATAAAGTTCTCCATAAGCCAAATCGACAACATCCTGCGGTGACTTTACAGAAGACATTTGCTCCTCTACATACCTACTCACAGTGCTGCATTTTTAGTCATACACATAAAGTGAGTGGCCATCCAGGAAGCAGTCAACACAGGTTGTTACTATCCCACCCTCGATACTATTTTGACAACATTGACGAGAAAAGGGACATGCAGATTTCCATCCAGATGATGAGGAGCTTTTCATTGCAGACGATGAGCTGCTGAATTTCCCGGTTCCTTTTCTAGGTCCCTTCAGGTGAATGACCATGCCGTGCCCAACATATATTCCTATCAAATGTAAGAAGATTAACTAAACAATTCGTCATCTCACTTTATTAACAATAAGATAATTAGCCAACTAGAAGTGCAAAAAATGAAGCTAACCATGATGATAGAAGAAACCATTCAACCAATCACTACAAATGTGATCACCCTTTTTCAGCAAGTCCTTGCTGGTTTCCTTGCATGGTGGTTCTCCCTTATCTTTATCTTCTTTCAACTATACTTCTGCTTTCAGATTGTCTACTGTTTAATACGGATATTACCAATTTATAGATGTATAGACAGATGGTTTTGATAGAAAACTGGGCTGTAAATCAAGAGACTATTGGTTTCTACAAAGGAAGACTAAACGGACACATACAATATTTATTGAGTCAGAAATTCCAGAGTGCATCTTGAGATCGTACATGAATCTGAAAGGTGTACGCATATCAAAAAATAGTACGAGTAATTTATAGAATCAATACATATTTGTTAACATTATTTCTTTATCACTAAGAGATTTAAACAGTTTAGCTATTACTGTGATAATCTCTATGCAAGACGGTCCTCATCAATAGATAATATTATCTACTAAAGTTTTTAATTCCAAATTATTTATGATTATATTTTAGTAGTACATACTCAAGACAAGTTCTATAAAACTCGTCAGATAACTCTATAATTATTTTATGAGAGAATTTTAAACATCCTTCCATTGCATTAGAACTCAGACTTTGACTGCATACACATATTTTAATGCAGGAGAAATCTGATAACTTTGACTAAAAGTAGAAACTATATCCGTCCAAGATCATCCCAACTCTTTATCCCCAAAGCGACTTGAAGGATCGGGGTCGACACAAGTCCAGTTCTGGGCGTCGGAAGAAGATGCACTGTCCTGACAAATGATTCCCTTTGAGAACATAAACGAAGGCCAGTTTTACAATATGATGCAAAATCCTCGCAATTGTTAAATGCAAAGTTGTACTTGCCAAAATCTTTTCCTTGGAGAAACTTCATCAGGTGATTTGCAAGGCATACCATATTCAAATATATGTAGGTTGTTGCCATCAAGGAAACAGGCAAGACAAGTTTTGACAATTCCATTATCTCTGTCTCGATTGTAGCCACATTTTGGGCACAAAGAAGATGAACTTTTTTTCATTCCAGCTGCCATAAGATGAATCAACATGTCATCGCCCACATATATTCCTGTAATAACAAAAGAAGAATTCATTAACGTAAGAACTAGAACAAAGTTATAATTAAATATAATAGTGAGTGAAAATTACTTACCGTGATGATAGTAGAGAATCCCAGCCCTATTACTAAAAATATGATCTCTCCCGGATTGAGCATAGACGGAGTGCTTTTTTTTTGTCCCATTTAATTTCTCTCGCTTAATCTAAGCTGATTGGAATACAAAAAATTCTCGACCAATGATACAAATAGAGATTTGGATCTGTAGTTTAGCAGCACAAGATCACTGGGTTCGAAAATTGATGGAATAAAAGCTAAAAGCTTACATAGTCCAATATGGGTCCCCCTGATAAACCTGGATAGTCAAGGAATATATTGCTTTTATATATATGAATGGTTACAGATAAACTGTGAGGAATTGCTTCATATAAATGGTCCTCATGTAATTGCAATATATATATTCCAGAAGTTGAGAAATTCTTCAAAATGTGCTACATGATAGTGCTTGCATCAGATGCTTAATGTCATTAAAAATATTCTAGACATTATTGGCAGTGTAATTAACATAACTTTGTAATTTTGTAATAACACAAAGTCACAAACATTAAACTGTAATTTTGTAAAAAAAAAAAAAATTCAAATAATAGATAAGAGATAGGCCTATTCAAATTAGAATTCGAACTATATATAGATATGTTCAAAGATCACAAACATTTAGGTTACTGTCAGAATTAAACTTTTATATATAATTCTAAAGGTGATTGGGATCTGCAAGAAGCATGATACTATGATAAAAACAACAATGGTTGTTGGATAGATTTGGTGAATAATAACCCTCTCAGGGCTAAGTTTCAGGATAACTTCACTTATCTATAAATTAACAAGATATCACATAATTAATTATTTACGTGTTACATATTCCACAGATTGCGTCATCCTGTAGTCTTGAGCCTTAAATACCATTGTTTTCTATTTCCTTTTGTTGAATAATGCTTTGTATTCTTTTACCTTGGTCTGGTTCTTTTGGTTCGGGCCTTGCTTGTAAAAGTTTGCACTTGTATAATTTCTGGCTCCTTTTGTATAGCTTTCAAACCTTGGGCCTGTCCAAGGTTTTAGCCACAGTTTGGACACAGAAAACTGATTCATCTTTCTTTTCAGCTGGCATAAGATGAATCACCATGCCATCGCCCACATATATTCCTATAATTACAAAAGAAGAATGCATTAATGTAAGAACTCGAGCAAAATTATAATTAAATATAATAGTGAATGAAAATTACTTACCGTGATGATAGTAGAGAATCCCCGCCCTATTACTTAAGATATGATCTCCCGGATCAAGCTTAGACAGAGAGCTTGGTTTTAGTCCCATTTAATTTCTCTTGCTTAAACTAAGCCACTTGGGAATACAAACATTTCTCAAAGGAGGATATAAATATAGATTTGGATCCTTGGGTTCGAAAATTGATGGAACAAAAGCTAAAAGCTTACATAGTCCAATATGGGTCCCTATGATAAACGTAGATAGTCAAGGAATATATTGCTTTTATATATATATGAATGGTTACATATAAACTTTTAAGGAATTGCTTTATGTAAATGATCCTCATGTAATTGAATTACATATATTCCATATGTTCAGGAATTCAAACTATATATATGGACTATGGGTCCCTATGATAAACGTAGATAGTCAAGGAATATATTGTTTTTATATATATGAATGGTTACGGATAAACTTTTAAGGAATTGCTTTATGTAAATGATTCTCATGTAATTGCAATACATATATTCCATATGTTGAGGAATTCGAACTATATAAGGATATGTTTAGAGATCACAAACAGTTAGTCCTACTGTAAAAATTAAACTTTACATATAATTCTAAAAGCAGGATACTATGATAAAAACAACAATTGGTTTTTGGATAGATGGTGAATAATAGCCCTCTCAGGGCTGAGTTTCAGGATAACTTCACTTGTCTATAAATTAACAAGATATCACAAAATTAATTATTTTTTAATTTTATAGTGTTTTAAAAAGAAGCATTTCCAGTATATCATTACGTGTCATATATTCCACAGATTGCGTCATCCTGTAATCCTGGGCCTTAAATACGATTGTTTTCTATTTCCTTTTGTTGAAATAAAATTGCTAGTTTGTCAAGGAATCGTTTTATATGAATGGCTAGACTGAAATGTTATGGAATCGCTTTATATTAATGGCATGGCCTTAGCTATACAAGAAAATACCTTAAGGATCGTTTGGTTCGAGGAATGTTTTATTGCTGAAAATGTAAGATTATCACCAAGATAAATTACCTTAAAGATTACGGGGGAATGTTATATCAATATGTTTGGTTAGATTAGTGGGCATGAATAATTAAGATGTTTAGTTGGGAAGAATAAAATGTTATCGACAGAGACTTTTACTAAATTGCCCTTCCTTTTTAATATCATTATAATAATAATTATTATTATTATTTAAATAAATTCTTTTAACCCCTTATATTTGAGAATTTAGCTAAAACACCCCCAACAACAAAGTTTAAATTTTAACAAAATACCCCCAGCCACCCAAGACTACCGACGACCATTGGCCACCACCTCCGACCACTGGTGTCAGTCACCAAAACGGCACATGACCAGCGAGATTAGGTTGGCCATGCGTCGTTTGTGCTATTTTCGGCCAGATCAAAGGCTAAAAACAGCTCGATCACTATGGGTCTAGCAAAAAACGACTAGATTCATGGCCATTTGGCTTTTTCTAGCCAGATCCACGTTAATATGGTTGTTTCTGGCTAGATCAAAGGTCGAAAACAACCAAATTGCCTTGGATCTGGTCAAAAATGGCCACAAACGACCGATCTATTCTGATTGTTTCCAACCAAATCCATCGCGATTTGGCCGTTTCCGGCCTTTGATCTGGCCAAAAACAGGCAGATTAGCACACGGTTAGCCAAATCCCACCAGTCGTGGGTCAATCTGGCGACTATTGTCGGTGGCTAACAATAATGGCTGGCGACCAGTGGTTGTTTTTGGTGGCCGTCGGTATTTTGTTAACTTTTAAACTTTTGTGGCTGGGGTGTTTTAGCTAAATTCTAAAATTTAAGGGGTATGAGTGATTATTATTTGGTAGACATTTGAGGGCAATTGTGTCCGGAATGGTATTTAATTAAGGGTAAAATGGGTATAAAATTAAGATTACCCCAGTAATCTTTAAATACCACCCCTTGAGGAGGTAATCCAACTACCCCCTATTTAACCCACAGCAATCACTATTGGTATTGAAAGATTACCGAAATCTTTTCTTACTTGACAACCAAACAAGGGTACGTTCGGAATTAAAGATAGATAACCAGAGTTATCTTTCTAGAGCTCTAACCAAACACACCCTAAATAGTTGAGCAATCTTCATACTTTGGGTGAGTGATGCATGTGGTCAAAAAGCATGGAGATGCTTTTAATGTTAGCATAAACTTTAAGCAAAGGCCAAAAATAATTAGTACGAAGTTCATTAAAAAAATGGTATATATCCTCTGTCTCTCCAAATATTCCGTGAAGGTTAAAAAATAAAAATAAAAATAAAATAAAAATAAAAATAAAAATAAAACTGGAAATAGTAGAAATATGCAATTGTTTCAGGGACTAATAGATCACCTCATTAATTTGTTCTTCATTTCAGAGACTAATATTGATATTAAAGAGATGAATGAAGAACAAGCCAAGTCTGTTAGTATGCGCAGTCTAAGTCAGCTTAGTGAAGAAGAGTCAACTAGTCAAGCTAAGTGTGAGAGTAGTCACGTGCTAAGCATGTAAAATTATTACAGTATTAGTAAAGTGCTGAAAGTAGTATAAAACAAACAGTTAAGTCATTGTACTGAGCTTTATTCTGGTGATAATATTAGTAAGCCCTCTCATTATTCATTCAATCACAGGCTCTCTCACTAGTTCACAAAATTCTTGCTTCCAAGAATCACTGTCTTTTCCCGTAATAGAGCCTAGTTTCGACTACTCTACTGAGTAATCGCTATAGAGACATGCCCCGGCCACTCTACGCCGATAAGTCACACCCTAATCAAAAACTTCCGGTAAACCCTTTCCTGCTCTCAGCCTTACTAAATTCCCTTCAACTATGCTGACTTAAGCGTCGGAGTGCTAACGCCCAACACCACACCATTGTCCCCTGAGCCTTCGCGTTGACTCTTCTTTGTCCCTGCAGGTCTACAAGATTGTCAATGGGCTTGTCCTCACAAGATCATCCTCGTGCAACTCAATCATAGATTTAACTGTCTACACTTGCTACTTGGTGATACAAACATTTCTCAGCTATATGGATATATATAGAGTTAGATGGTTTAGCAATAGCGGCCTCCATATTGTAGAGTTCGAAAATTAATCTAACAAATTAAGCTAAAAGTGGACAATGTCCATTCGTCCCCAAGCTAAATGCACTACTGGCTGGTCAAGGAATATATAGCTTTATATCAATTAATGGTTACATGTAAACTTCAAGGAATTGCTTTATTTTAATGATCATCATGCAATACACACACACACACACACACATTTTCCAGATTCTAGCCACCACTGCTAGAAGGTGGCTGGAATTAAGAATAATGGTGCACTACCGGCTGGATTCGGCCGGTAGTGCACCGATCTATCATTTTCCAACCAGATCTAACAGTCAGATCTTTGGCTGTAGTTGGTCGTCAACAACAACCACGATATGATCGTCGTTGATGACCAAACATGGCCAGATTTGACCTTTTCTAGCCAGATCCACAGTGGATCTGGCTGGAAAAGACCATCTCGGAGCACGACCGGCTAGATCCAACGGGTCGTGAGATCTAGCTGGTCGTGCCTCAATACGGCGACTCTAGCCACCCTGTAGTGGTGGTGGCCGGCTACTGGTATTTAATGGGTGGGTGGGGGTGTATTTGTATTTTTTAATGTTTTTATTACAGAGGTGTTTAGTAAATTAACAAACCTAGGGGGTGTTTTGTTAATTTTTAAATCCTATCTCGTTATTCTCACCCAACTCTTACTTTTCAAAAATACTATCCAAAATACTAAAACAAACGGACCCGTATTCATCAAAGGTCCTTATTCCTTGGAAAAACGCAGTGGCAATCTTCACAGCCTCATCGGGTGGCTTGCAGTATATCGAATTACTATTTAAAATATATAATGAGTGGCCATCGAGAAAGCAATTCAAGCATTTTGACAATCCCACTATGTAAGCTTGGTGTGTGCTTACATTTTGGGCATGCGAAAGAAGAGTTACTTTGCTTTGCAGGTGGTAGCAAATGAATGACTATGTTGTCTCCCACATATATTCCTATTATAATCAAGAGAGTTTGCGACGAAAGATAATATAAATACATATACAATATGATTATATATGATTTTTATTGAATAAAATATAAGAATAACAATTTAGAATATATGGAGTCTATGATATACTCACCTACCAAATTATCACGAGTAGTACAACAAAATATAATGAAATTACAATAATTCCACTTAAAATTTTGCCAATTTGTCTTAAGAATTCAAATTTATGTTGCTGCAAAACGTTGGTGAAAAATCAAGTTGATATATCATTAAAATTGAAGAAAGCTTAGATGGTGTACGTTATCAACTATATGTATAAAATATATACTAGGTTTTTGTTTTGGAAAATGACTTATATTTATATATACTTCCAATTAGATGTAAGTTTAAAAGGTGTGAAAACTGAAAAATTTACCGTGATAGTCGTAGTTTACAAACAAGGATTTGTCAATAATGATGTGATCACCCGATTGGAGTTGGCTTGAACTTTGTCCCATCTTAATAAAATTCTCCTTTAATTTCCAATTTGTGATTAGAGATTAACTGCTTTCTAATTAAACTATTACAAATTTGTTGATAGATGGAGAAAAAATGCAAGGACTACTAGAGATTAAAATATAATCTTCTAAGAATATGAATTCATTATAAATGAATTGTTTTATAGTAAATGTTAAGCTGTTAAGGAATATACTTTAATAATTACTCTTCTGTGAAGTCCTATGGATTAATTAAAAAAATAAAATAGAAAGAATCAAACAAATTAAATTGTTAGTTTATCGAGGAACGTTTTATATGAATGGTTAGACTAAAAATGTTTAGGAATCACTTTATATTAATTATTTACGTGTTATATATTCCACAGATTGCGTTATCCTGTAATCTTGAGCCTTAAATACCATTCTTTTCTATTTCCTTTTGTTGAATAATGCTTTATATTTTGCTGCTGCTAGCGCCGATGGCCTGTCTGAAATTTTTTAGCAATAAAATAGTATTTAGCAAAGCCATTTCCCTGGAGAAGATCAGTGCCTACGTTGACAACTTCATCCGGTGATTTCGAAACTTCTTAGCCTGCAAAAACCATGGCTTCATTTATTTATTTTTCTAAATATTTTTAGCATCATTGAATTTTGAAACAATGACAACTGTATCTTACATGTGTGATTGAAAAAAAAACAGTATTCCATGTATTCATACAGAGATATAGACATTAGAATAATTCAGGCGTGAAAATTTAGTTGAAAAAATGGAATAAAACTGTTAGTTTGTCGTTTTATATGAATGGATCATAGTTAAGGAATCACTTTATATTAATGGCATGGTCTTAGCTATACAAGAGAATATCTTAAATAGTTGAGCAATCACTTCAATGATTCATATATGTTATTTGTTTTAATAGGAAAATCTATTTTTTAGTCAATCTAATTAATGATTTTCTTTTATGATTTGCTTTTCAATGAATTTTTCTGTTGTGAATTAAGCCAAAGATTTTAACCAACCTGCAGATCATATCATAATTAATAATACTATACTTACAAAGAAATCTCACTCTATTATAATTACTATCAAATCAAGTGTATTAACATATAAAACATTTACATTTTTCCAATATGCCTTAGTAGTACATCCTTTTATTTTAAAAAAAGTTGAGCATGGTTGACAGACATGACATCTTTACTAGAAAATTTCCACTATAGAGTAAAACCTTAATTTAAAACCTAAACCAACAACTTACGCTTACACCATCACCACCGCCTGCTGGACCAACAATCACTCTACCCCCAGATAACATCGCAGAGGGCAAGACAGATAATACAGTTGCATTCCATCTTTGCTCAGATGACTTTTTGCCCGTTTTACAAAAGGATGCAAAGTCTTCACAGTTGTTAAAAGCAAAATTGTAGTCACCAAAGGTCCTTATTCCTTGGAAAAACTCGGTGACAATCTTCACAACCTCATCAGGTGGCTTGCAGTACATCGAATTAATATCAAGAATATATAATGAGTTGCCATCGAGAAAGCAATCCAGACATGTTTTGACGATCCCACCATGTAAGCTTGGTGTGTGCCCACAGTTTTGGCATGGGGTAGAAGAGTTACTTTGCTTTGCAAGCGGTAGCAAATGAATGACCATGCCATCCCCCACATATATTCCTGTTATAAATTAAGAGAGTTTTCGACGAAAGAGAATATAAATACATATACAATATGATTATATATGACTTTTATTGAATTGAATAAAATATAAGAATAACAAGTTAGAATATATGGAGTCTATGATACTTACCTACCAAATGATCAGTAGTATCACAAAATATAATGAGATTACAATAATTCCACTGAAAATTTTGCCAATGCAAAAAGTGTGAAAAGTCGAGTTGATATATCATTTAAATTGAAGAAAGCTTAGATGGTGTATGTTATGAACACTATATATATATATATATAATATATATATATACTAGGTTTTTGTTTTGGAAAGTGAATTATATTTATATTTATATATACTTGCAATTAGATGTAAGTTTAAAAGAGTGTGAACACTAAAAAACTTACCGTGATGATGGTAGACAAACACAATTCTGTTAGTAGTGATCTGATCACCCGGTTGGAGCCACCGTTGTTGGCTTGAACATTGTCCCATCTTAATAAAATTTTCATTTAATTTCCAATTTGTGATTAGAAATCATCTGTTTTCTAATTAAACCATTACAAATTTATAGATAGATGGGGAGAAAATGCAAGGACTATTAGAGATTGGAATATAACCTTAAAATGATATGAATCCATTAAAAAGGAATTGCTTTATAATAAATGTTAAAACTGCTAAAGAAATAAATTTTAATAATGATTCTTCTGTGAAGTCCTATTGAAATATGCCCATAGATTAATTGAGATTTATTCTTTTTCAGAATAAGAATAATGCTAGGTCCACAATCTAATCTAACAATATTCTCTTACAACTCTGAACATAACATCTCGTCATTAATCAGTTCGTAAAATAGGTCTCGTTTGTTTGTATATATAGGTTATGCTTATCAATTTGCGAGTTAACCAATAATAAACTGTTACGTCGGGAGTTGTAAAAGAATGTTATGGACTTATTATTATTATTCAAAATCAAATTAAAAAGAAAAATATATTAGAGTATCTCATTCTAATCGTAAAAATTCTGAAAAAAGGTGACAAACCTGTCCATAATGGCCATGGACAAGTCTGATCGTTCAATCTGACCAAAAATCATGTCATCAAATATTGGACATGGGCTGCGTAAATAAAACCAGCAGACCCAGAGCCCAAGACTTGAAATAGCGGGTCAATCCATTCATAAAAAGTTCTCTCATGCATCAGAATTGGACTTCATCAAACTTTGATTAAGTCGCATAAATAAATATTATGGACTAATTATTTGCCCTTAAAGGTAGAGGTCCGTGTCTCTCATTTAGACTTTCATTCAAACTTCAAATCCGCGGCTTTCAGTCAACCCGTCCTAAACCTTATAAATACACATCGATTCATCCATCTCCATAACCATTTTTAATTCATCTTCAACCTTCAAGTACTTCCATTTCTTTTCACGAGAAATCTTTCACATCTCAAATGGGTTTACGTTGCTTCATAATACCACTCCTTTGCGTCCTTCTTTGTGCGTCATTTTGTGAACGAACTTCGGCAATGAGGCCGCTCGAAGGAGAGCAATGGAGACAGAAAAGTCTGATCGTTCAATCTCTACAAAAGGGTCCGGTGGCGCCTATCGGTCGCAATCCATGCACGTATATTCCAGGCCGTGGCCGCGGTCATTGCACTTTAAGTGAAATGAATTTTGCCGCAGCTGTTCATGCACCACCGCCACCAGCTTTTCCTGATTTCGTCTTAAAATTTGCAGCAGCTTCTACTGTTAATAACGACTCTAGTTCTTGACCATCCTGGTGTCTATTTGACCATCCTGGTGTCTATTTGACCATCCTGGTGTCTATAAATAATTGTAATTTTCTACTGTTTTTTAAATTTTTTTTCGTTTTTGTAATTTGAGAATGGGAGCAACCATTACAAGGCAACAAGCCATGTGGTTGTGCAATTCGATCAGCCCCATCATTTAAACTCATATTCATTCAATGAAATTGATTATTGGATTCTTTGATAATTATATTTTTAATTATTTTTCATATTATAAAGATGATATATTAAAATATTGACCATGCAGCATATATATAATAAATTAATTAATCAAGTTAAATCGATATTTTTTTTTCGAATCATTTGCACTATATATATAATATTTGATTTTATTGTACGAGAATGAGAGTATTCAAAATTAACACAATAATGTTATAATTAATGACATCATAAAAATGATAATATATATTTATCAATCACGTTTGATAACATTTGTCAGTGAAAACTTTCTCATAGCAATCCACTACCGCAACCCCACCAGAATGGGAGTCTAGTTCAAAATTAACACAATAATGTCATCGAATCAATTAATGACATCATAAAAATGATAATATATATTTATCAATCACACTTGATAACATTTGTCAGTGGAAGGCTGTAAGCTATCTCATAGCAACTCACTGCTGCAACCCCTCAGTAAATTATAAGGGAGGGTATTAACTTTGCGCCTGGCGGGAATTAATTTAAGCCTTGATTATGGGTTGGACCATTTGCAGTTCCCTTGATTCGCCCTTATCGTTGGACTACCGACTATCCATGGGTGGTGGGTTATGCTGATTATTTTGATGTTACAAGTTATTAATATGACATCTCAAATTACTAAAACCATTTGTTAACATTATTTCTTTATCACTCAGAGATTTAAACAGTTTAGCTATTATTGTGATAATCTCTATGCAAGACGGTCCTCATCAATAGATAATATTATCTACTAAAGTTTTTAATTCCAAATTATTTATGATGATATTTTAGTAGTAAATACTCAAGACAAGTTATATAACACGAGTTAGATAACTCCATAATTATATTATGAGAGAATTTTAAACATCCTTCCCTTGCATTAGAACTCGAATTTGACTGCATACACATATTTTAATGCAAGAGATGCGATCTTGGATTTTGAGACCAACTACTCGTACGTGAGAAATGCTGAGTGGGCTCAGAAGTCACATGTGATTATGAAAGTATTTAGCTAATAACAAGGGGAAGAACGATATTTAAAGTGGCTCAGATGCTCACAAGGCGAATCCTACGTCCATTGGTATTTGTATTAATGACATAAGTCAGGTCACATTCAGCGAGCCGATTTATAGCTTAGAAAATACAATAAAAAGAGAAAGAGAGTATGCTATTTCAAAGTAAAAATTAGCTAATCCCACAAACGGGAGAGGAACCCTCTATTTATAGTGGGATGAACCAAGGTAATTATTACTAAATTTGTGAGTGGGGCAGATGTCATGCAAATCCTTCTCTGTGTCCCATTATTCACTTGTCCGAGTGATTTGCTCGACATGTGCAGGGATTGGACACGTGGACCTTTTCTAACCTTTCGCCAGCCTGTCGCATCCCACTGCACTGGCAAGAGACGTGGCTGCATCTGAGTGGTTGTAGAATCTTCTTAAGCTCTAACCACCCGTGCTGACAAGGTTCGACATCAGTTCTACATTCTCAGGCATAACAAGAGAAATCTGAAAACTTTGACTAAAAGTAGAAACTATATTCGTCCAAGATCCCCAGGGCGACTTGAAGGATCGGGGTCACAGGGCCGGTTGGGCGTCAGAAGAAGACGCACTGTCTTGACAAACGATTCCCTTTGAGAACATAAACGAAGGCCTGTTTTACAATAGGATGCAAAATCCTCGCAATTGTTAAATGCAAAGTTGTACTTGCCAAAATCTTTTCCTTGGAGAAACTCCCTGGCAGTCCTGATAACTTCATCAGGTGATTTGCAAGGCATACCATATTCAAATATATGTAGGCTGTTGTGTTAGAGTCATGAAAGTGACTCTATTTTGGTGATAAAAATACCCCATGTGTGATTAAATTGAAGTATATTGAGATAATTAAAGAATTTATAAATTTATTCACGAAAATCGCTTCCTAATACTTTTCTTATGAATTTAACGTGTTTGGAATGATTTTGGAAAGTATATGAGTTGGTATTAGGTTGTGGTTTATGGATTAAGGGTGATTTTGTCTCATTTATGCTGTTTCGGGGGAAAAACGTCATGTTTTAAAAGGCTGATTCTGTCATGTTTCAATCATGTAGGGACCAAATGGAAATTTGCCAAATTTTGTATAAAACTCCAGTTCAAGTTCTCAGAAACGTGGCTGCCGCCCACCAAAACTCTTCACCTTCCCCGATCAAGCTCCGGTGACCCTCCATCTTCATTTCCGGCGACGTTTCGGCTTCCTTGTGCACCGGTCACCATCATCCCATCGTCCCGGACAGCCACCGCGAATCACGGAAGCAGCCGCGACGTTTCATCTTCCACCACAATGACTCTTCGTCTTCCCGCCAATTTTGGCAATTTTCCGGCGACGTTCCAGCTCCCCAAGGGTAGATCTCCCTTCCTCACAGATGGATCTACACTTCCCTAGCTTCAGCCGCAGTGAAAACCGCTGGAATCCGCGATTTAGCCGCAACGACTCTTCATGTTCGAGGCTAGATCCTGCTCATTTCCGGCGACTTCTCACCTCCCCGGGACCTGATCCCCGAACTCCCCATCACGAGCTTTCCGCCGGTACCTTCGGATCCCATTTCCGCCACCTTTTTCGGAGACACGTGGGGTTTTACGCGAACATGTCATTCGTATTCAGCTGTCCAGTTGGTCGTTTCGCCCCCTTTTTGCACCATATCGCTGTCGGTTACCTCCTCTTCGCCATGATCAGCTCCGCCCTTTCCAAACTTTGCCCAGCCTCCGTCATCACCACCATGATGGCGGTGAGTTCCCAGTTGTCCAGTTCACGGTGTAGGTGAGATCGAGATTGACTCCACTAATCTCCTCATCAGCTCTCGACTAGTTGGATGAGCCCGAATGTTGGATATTTGGTTAAGTTTCTTGTATTCAGATTATATTTGTTTTCGTTTAAGTTTGTTTGCGATACTTTAATATTATTCTGATGCTCGATGTGTTGAATTGATAATGTCTATTGAAAACGTTTATTGATATATAACTTTTTGCATAATTGAATGTCGGTTTGAGATTATTGAATGTTGATTATGACTTTAAATTGTTTGATGCGATTGCAATCAAGTTGTAGTAGCGTTTAATATCATTTCTACTAGGAATGCATTTATTGTGTAATTAGTTGATTGGATGATACAAGTTAGTAGGTTGTACTTGTTAACGTTGTACCAACTAGTGGTGTTTAAGGGTTTAACATTTTTCGGTTAGTCGATGATAGTCTTTAACCAATCGACCCGTAACTAAGACGACGGGGAGACAGGATAGATTATACCTAGATTGCTGGAAGCCATTTCATTGATTTGCCTAGCCTTGTAGGTTTAGGAAATTGAAGAGCGAGGAGAGGAATTGTGAGAGTTGGTCCTGAGTCAAACCGAACCCGTAGCGACAACGCTTTTAATATTGAGTTTTAGTTAGCAATTTATTTAATGTTTTTAATTTCCTGCAAGTAATTAGTTTCCTTAGTTTTAATCAATCATTTCGCCAATTTCTCTTTCGTTAACTCAAGTATACATTAGATCGTTAGTCTTGCTCTCTGTGGATTCGACCCTACTTACCGCTAACTACGGTATTTAGGTTTAATTTTTAGACTGTGACGATCGGTCTAACAAAATTTTGGCGCCGTTGCCGGGGAGCAACGTGCTTTTGACTTTGTGTGTATTTGGGTTTGTAAATACTTTTAGTCTAATTTTTCTATGTTTTTTAATTTTCATTAGGACAGTTTCATTTGTGTTTGTTTTTATTTTGCAGGAAGATCGCAATTGGGGAAACGTTGCAGGGTGTCATATGCCTCAAAGTTTAAGCGTAACCCGATTGTAATATTTTCTAATCTTTTTTGCTTTAGTTCTTGTTAATCATTTGCGTGATGTTTGCATGTTTCGTTTTCATTTAGTTTGCATGTTTGTTTTAGTTTTACATATTTTGTTTTTATTCATAGGATTTAGTTTTTGATCTAGTAATAATTTCTTTTTGTTTGACTGTTAGTTTTAGTTTGTTGATTGTGTGGATTTTTTTTTTTTTTTTTTTTTTAGGGTGTTATCATATTTAGCTTTATTTTTTTCTTTGTGTGTGGTTTTTGAATTTGCTTTTTGTTCTTTTTCTTTTTCTTTTTCTTTTTCGTTTAATTTTGATGTTGTGGTTGTTGGTGGAACCTTTGGTACACTTGTTGATGAATGTTTGGTAGATAGTCGTATCAACCAATTTTAGTACCCTTGGATTCGACAATAGAAAGTACGTAGGATGGATGAAAATATGTATCCCATGCACAACCATCTTGCTTCTAGGATTCCTATCATAGGGCAACTAGGAATGGTGGCATTTATGAGTTTTCTCCTTTGGACGATATAGACTCCAAGTTGGAGTCTTTGGCCTATCAATTTGACATATTCATATCTATACATGGGCAAGCTTCTAGGCAACCACCTCCCGGTAGGACAAGTCAGGATGTCTTTTCTATGTCTTCAGACCTTTTAGCTGTTGAGTACACATTTGAGGAACCAGCTCCCTACACTTTTGAGGAGCAAGTGCAAGATGCACAAGGTTTCCAGAGACGAAATGATTTGTATTCGAACACATTTGATAGTGAGTGGCATGACCATCCTAATTTTGCATGGAAGCAGGAACAATCTCAGAATGTCTCCCATAATATGCCATATAGTTTTTCCAATCAACAGGGGCAATTATTGGGACATGTATTCAGTCCAACCACCTGCCCAACCTAGGATCCCACCTCCCGTTCAACAGCCCACTCGCGAGCCTAGTCCACTGGAATTAATGATGGCTCAAATGCTCCAGACCATGCAAGAACAAAAAGATGACATGAATGCTAGGTTCAATGACTTAGATCAGCATTATCAGATATTACATTCCCATTCTCAATCTATTAGTAAGCTAGAGACCCAAATTGGTCAAATAGCTGAAACGGTTTATAAGAGAGAGGAATGTCATTTGCCGAGTCAAGTTGTAGATAATCCCAATGGTGCACCTCACCAGATAGGGTGTCATGAACAAGCTAGGCTTGAGAGGGAATTATATGCTGAGTTTGGAGAGAAAGAGAGCTTAGAGGGAAACCAAACCGAGAGGAGTGAAAGAGAACCAACCATAGAGTTAGGTGTGTCAAGACATGAAAACGAGGAAGTTGGGGAGAAAGAACCATCCCCTGCATTTGACATACCGATAGAACCTTGTCCTCAATGCCTAGAGTCGAATAATGCATCCAACTTTAAGAAAACTACTAGGATGGAGGAAATGGTTGAGTTGTTTAGACAATGGCTGATTGGTATTCCACTTCTAGAGGTCATTAGGCTCATACCTGCCTATGCTAAGTTCTTAAAAGACTTGTGCACATGGAAATGGCGTATTAAATTCAAATATGCCTTCTTGGGATCTCGTGATACCCTACTTGTTGCTGAATGGCGAGGGTCATGTAAGGCACCGCCAACGTTTCAACCACTTTGAACTTGATGTTTGCATTTAGTCTAGCTGAAGACTTTAAACTTAACGCTTGTGGGAGGCAACCCACCTTTTTAAATATGTTTTTATTGCTTTTATGTTTTTGTTGTTTTTGTCTTTGTAGGAATTGTCATGTTTGGAAACTCATTAACTAGTCCAAGGCTACGCTTACACATGCTCCACAAACTCCGTTGGTGACAACCCCACTATTGTTCCTCAGGTTGTATCTCTCCACCTTATATGCTGTTATGGTTAGATTTCTTGTTTCTCAAATATGTTGGACAATTTTTATGTTATTGATCATATTGCCATTTGAGATCTTTTGATGCTAAGTTGGGGAGGATGTTTGTAGTTGTGGGTCATTGAGGACAATGACATTTGAAGTTGGGGAGTGTTGATTTGATTTTATATTTTTGTGAAGTGTTGTTGATGATGCTTTTGTGGAGAGTGTGCTTAAATTTTTGGGGCATGATGATGTTTTTGTTGAAAATATGTTGAATCTTATTCTTGTAAGTCCAAAAGTGGTTAAAGTGAACTAAAGTGAGTTATTTTTAAAATTTTTCATGAATTCATGCATAATTACCATTTTAGAAGCAATTAAAGTGCTAGTTGAAAGGTTTTGTGAGGTTTTTGAAATTTTTTTGTGCAACATGGTTTTAAACATTGAACTATTGGTTCTGTTTTGTGCTAGGTTTGTCCATAATTGTGGTTAGACACCGTTTTGTGTAAATGTCATGTGTTTTAGTGTTTATGCAAGTCTCCCACATACTTTACATGCCCATGGAGCAAAGTTTCATTTATTATCTTGCGTGTGTTAAAAGGGCTTAAATGTTGCTTGATGATTTGGTTTTGATTTGTAGCCTAGTTGACTCGAGTGAGTACGCCCAAGGGGTGTTCTACACCTAATCCCCTAAAGCTATCCAGCTTGGGCGCGGTTGGCCTAAAGCTCGTTACATGGGTCCTCTAGAAAGCTTAAAAAGTCATTACATAGATCATAAGCTTTATAAAAAATAATAATAATAATAATAATAAAGTCTTGGCTCGTAGCCTAGTTGGTTCGGGTGAGTAAGTCCGAGGAGTGTTTTACATTTAGTGCCCTATAGCCATTTGGTTTGGGAGTCATTGACCTAAAGCCCGTTACACGGACCTTCTAGAAAGCTTAATAAGTTAAGACAAGAAAAAAAAAAAAGTGATGAATGAAAAAGAAATTATATGTCAAAATCTTGTGAGGAAAATGAGCATTATGTTGCGTGTACATAAGTTGGGGAGTTTTGCATGACATTTTAACATTGTGATATGAATATGAAATGTGTGTTTGAGGAGCTTGAATAGAGATAGGCAAATCTTGACAGAAACTTTAGTTCTTTATTTAGGATTGTATTATTTACTTGTTATGTTCAAATTCTTCACTTTACCTTTTGATGAATGTCTTGGTTGTTGATGAATATGGTTGTGTATGGTTTTGTGAGAATACTGAAAGAGTTCCTTTAACTTTACTCGAGGACGAGCAAAGAGTAAGTTGGAGAGTGTGTTAGAGTCATGAAAGTGACTCTATTTTGGTGATAAAAATACCCCATGTGTGATTAAATTGAAGTATATTGAGATAATTAAAGAATTTATGAATTGATTCACGAAAATCGCTTCCTAATACTTTTCTTATGAATTTAACGTGTTTGGAATGATTTTGGAAAGTATATGAGTTGATATTAGGTTGTGGTTTATGGATTAAGGGTGATTTTGTCTTATTTATGCTGTTTTGGGGGTAAAATGGCATGTTTTAAGGGGCTGATTCTGTCATGTTTCAATCATGTAGGGACCAAATGGAAATTTGCCAAATTTTGTATAAAACTCTAGTTCAAGTTTGTAGAAACGTGGCTGCCGCCCACCAAAACTCTTCACCTTCTCCGATCAAGCTCCAACGACCCTCCATCTTCATTTTCGGCGACGTTTTGGCTTCCTCGTGCACCGGTCACCATCATCCCATCGTCTCGGACCACCACCGCGAATCACGGAAGCAGCCGCGGCGTTTCATCTTTCACCACCGTGACTCTTCGTCTTCCCGGCCAGTTTTGGCCGTTTTCCGGCGACGTTCCAGCTCCCCAAGGGTAGATCTCCCTTCCCCACAGCCGGATCTACACTTCCCACTTCACCTGCGCAAACCGCCGGAATCCGCGATTTAGCCGTCGCGACTCTTCATCTTCTAGGCCAGATCCTGCTCATTTCCGGCGACTTCTCACCTCCCCAGGACCTGATCTGAACTCCCCATCACTAGAGCTTTCCATCGGTACCTTCGGATCCCATTTCTGCCACCGTTTTCTGGAGACCAGCTGGAAAATTAACGTTTTCCGACGAACCGCGGCTGTTCGTATTCAGGGCTATCCGTTGGTCGTTTTCGCCCCCTTTTCGCACCATATCGCTGTCGGTTACCTCCTCTTCGCCATGATCAGCTTCGTTTCCACTGTTTCAGCCTCCGTCATCACCACCATGAGTGGCTGAGTTCCCGGTTGTCCGTTACGGTGTAGGCGAGATCGAGATTGACTCCACTAATCTCCTCATCAGCTCTCGACTAGTTGGATGAGCCCGAATGTTGGATATTTGGTTAAGTTTCTTGTATTCAGATTATATTTGTTTTCGTTTCAGTTTGTTTGCGATACTTTAATATTATTCTGATGCTCGATGTGTTGAATTGATAATGTCCATTGAAAACGTTTATTGATATATAACTTTTTGCATAATTGAATGTCGGTTTGAGATTATTGAATGTTGATTATAACTTTAAATTGCTTCGGTACTGATTGCAATCAAGTTGTAGTAGCGTTTAATATCATTTCTACTAGGAATGCATTTATTGTGTAATTAGTTGATTGGATGATACAAGTTAGTAGGTTGTACTTGTTAACGTTGTACCAACTAGTGGTGTTTAAGGGTTTAACATTTTTCGGTTAGTCGATGATAGTCTTTAACCAATCGACCCGTAACTAAGACGAGAGGGAGACATGATAGATTATACCTAGATTGCTGGAAGTCATTTCATTGATTTGCCTAGCCTTGTAGGTTTAGGAAATTGAAGAGCGAGGAGAGGAATTGTGAGAGTTGGTCTTGAGTCAAGCCGAACCCATAGCGACAACGCTTTTAATATTGAGTTTTAGTTAGCAATTTATTTAATGTTTTTAATTTCCTGCAAGTAATTAGTTTCCTTAGTTTTAATCAATCATTTCGCCAATTTCTCTTTCGTTAACTCAAATACACATTAGGTCGTTAGTCTTGCTCTCTGTGGATTCGACCCTGCTTACCGCTAACTATGGTATTTAGGTTTAATTTTTAGACTGTGACGATCGGTCTAACATGTTGTCATCAAGGAAACAGTCAAGACAAGTTTTGACAATTCCACTATCTCTGTCTCGATTGTAGCCACATTTTGGGCACAAAAAAGATGAACTTTTTGTTCATTCCAACTCCCATAAGATGAATCACCATGTCATCACCCACATATATTCCTATAATAACAAAAGAAGAATGCATTAACGTAAGAACTAGAACAAAGTTATAATTAAATATTATAGTTTGTGAAAATTACTCACCGTGATGATAGTAGAGAATCCCAGCCCTATTACTAAAAATATGATCTCCCGGATTGAGCATAGACGGAGTGCTTGTTTTTTGTCTCATTTAATTTCTCTCGCTTAATCTAAGCTGATTGGGAATACAAAAATTTCTCAACCAAGGATACAAATAGAGATTTAGATCTGTAGTTTAGGAGCACAAGATCATTGGGTTCGAATATTGATCGAATAAATGGAATGACTTTTGATTTAACAGTCACATTTATTTAACAACTTTCAGGCATATTTTGACACAAATCGAAAGAGCAGTGTCTTTGACCATCGAATACAAATTTGTAGTTCCTTTTGACAGCCGATTTTGTGCTGGTGACATCGTGATTGATTTCTTCAATGGTGAACCACGATTTGATTCTTGGGCAACGGCATAATTTAGGTATGGGGCAGAACCAATAGTTGGTACTAGGTCATAATCATAATTTGGAGTGCAGGCCGAACCATGAGATGGAAATGGGACAAACCCATGAGCATCATTTGGGTTTAGGACAGCAAAACCATGAATTGGGTTTAGGACATCCTAATGATCATGACTTGGCTTTAGGACAGAACCAAGACCAACAAGAGAAAGATGGTCAGGACTACGGAAATGAGAATGAGTTAGCTATGGACGAAACTGATCATGGTGACCATGAATTGGCTCTCGAAAGTCAAGATCTTGATGAGAATCTAGAATTAGCGGTGGACCGGCACCATGAAATGGCAATAGAACTGTCGGCGATTTGAGTCTCCACCATTCCCATCTTATGGTTAGCACTCTGTCATACAAGCTCGCTCTTGCTCAAAATCCCACTTACGAGTGGTGGTGGGCAAGAGTTCCCAGATGTTAAGAGCGCCGCAGGCATTGAGGGACACGCTATTGCCCTTCACTTTGAAATGCAAACCATAAAGTCGACAAGACTCGTTTTCTTGCCAAATGTGCAAGCGAGGGATGCCCATGGCGGCCTAGGGTGTGGCGGTTCGGGTACCTGCACTTTTCCAGGGAGGCCGGAAGGCGAATCGCACGTGAGGGTTCCCAAAAAAGGAACCAGGAACCGCACAGACAGTTCTTCAATTCAAGGAACCGAACCTAAAATGCAGGTTCCGATTCCTTTCCAAGGTACCCTGTAAAAAATCAATTATCCCCCTATTAGTTTAAAAAATAACAAAAACACCTTATAAGTTTACAAATACACCCCTAACAAATTTTCGTTATTCATTCATTTGTGTCCAATGTAACTCATAACCTGTAATCTCTAAGCAACACTTGAATTCAATCAATTCATCACAATTCACATAAAATTCGTCAATCAAAACCAAAACACAAACAATTATTCATCACAATTCACATAAAATAACTTCACCAAAATCATTTAAACAAACAACAATTCTTAATACTAATTACTAACATTGCCATTTGCCAGGGGTCTATTTGATAAGTTAATAAATTATTAATGTTTATAAATTTATTAATTTAATGTTATAATTGGTTAATTGGGTATTTATAATATACCAAATATAATTTAGTAAATTTAATATTAGAAACAAGTAATGTTATAATTAAATAAGTGATCATACTACAATGTAAATTGTAATGTTATAATTAATTAAGTGATCATATTACAATGTAAATTGTAATGTTATAATTAATTAAGTAATATATTATTTAATTATAATGTAATATTATAATTAATTAAATTGTTAATCATTTAATTAAGTATTATAATATTGTTTATAATAGAATGTTATAATTAATTAAATAATCATACCATAAATTTATAATATAATGTTATAATTAATAAAATTATAATAATTCGATTAAATATTGTGCAAATTAGTAAATTACTAATGTTTAGAATATAATGTCATAATCAATTAAGTAATCATTTAATTATGTAATGTTATATTAATTATATGATCATACTATAATAGTATAATGTAATGTTATACTGAATTAAGTAATCATACTACAAATCTATAATTTAATATTATAATTAATTAAATTTCAAATCATTTAATTAATATACTAATGTTTATAATGGAATGTTATAATTGATTAAGTAATCATATTACAAATATATAAAGTAATGTTATAATTAATTAAATTTTTAATCGTTTAATTAAGTAATGTAATAGTATAGTAGATTACTAATGTTTATAATGTAATGTTATAAATTCATAACTAATTAAGTAATTATGCAATCATTTAACTATATAATGCTATAATTAAGTAAGTGATTATAATATAATGTAATATAATAATATTATAATTTAATTGAGTAATTATTTAACTATAATGTAATGCTTAATTAATGTTTATAAGATAATGTTATAGTTAATTAAATTTCTTATCATTTAATTAAGTATTGTGCTAATGTTTATGTAGTAAATTAGTAATTACTAATGTTTAAAATATAATATCATAACTTATAATCAATTAAGTAATTATTTAATTATGTAATGTTATATTAATTATATGATCATACTATAATAATATAATATAATGTTATAATGAATTAAGCAATCATACTACAAATCTATAATTTAATATTATAATTAATTAAATTTCAAATCATTTAATTAATATACTAATGTTTATAATGGAATGTTATAATTGATTAAGTAATCATATTACAAATATATAAAGTAATGTTATAATTAATTAAATTTTTAATCGTTTAATTAAGTAATGTAATAGTATAGTAGATTACTAATGTTTATAATGTAATGTTATAAATTCATAACTAATTAAGTAATTATGTAATCATTTAACTATATAATGCTATAATTAAGTAAGTGATCATAATATAATGTAATATAATAATATTATAATTTAATTGAGTAATTATTTAACTATAATGTAATGCTTAATTAATGTTTATAAGGTAATGTTATAATTAATTAAATTTCTTATCATTTAATTAAGTATTGTGTTAATGTTTATGTAGTAAATTAGTAATTACTAATGTTTAAAATATAATATCATAACTCATAATCAATTAAGTAATTATTTAATTATGTAATGTTATATTAATTATATGATCATACTATAAATAGTATAATGTAATGTTATAATGAATTAAGTAATCATACTACAAATCTATAATTTAATATTATAATTAATTAAATTTCAAATCATTTAATTAATATACTAATGTTTATAATGGAATGTTATAATTGATTAAGTAATCATATTACAAATATATAAAGTAATGTTATAATTAATTAAATTTTTTAATCGTTTAATTAAGTAATGTAATAGTATAGTAAATTACTAATGTTTATAATGTAATGTTATAAATTCATAACTAATTAAGTAATTATGTAATCATTTAACTATATAATGCTATAATTAAATAAGTAATCATAATATAATGTAATATTATAATATTATAATTTAATTGAGTAATTATTTAACTATAATGTAATGCTTAATTAATGTTTATAATAAAATGTTTATAAGATAATGTTATAATTAATTAAATTTCTTATCATTCAATTAAGTATTGTGCTAATGTTTATATAGTAAATTAGTAATTACTAATGTTTAAAATATAATATTATAACTCATAATCAATTAAGTAATTATTTAATTATGTAATGTTATATTACTTATATGATCATACTATAATAGTATAATGTAATGTTATAATGAATTAAATAATCATACTATAAATCTATAATTTAATATTATAATTAATTAAATTTCAAATCATTTGATTAATATACTAATATTTATAATAGAATGTCATAATTGATTAAATAATTATATTATAAATATATAAGGTAATGTTATAATTAATTAAATTTTTAATCGTTTAATTAAGTAATGTAATAATTTAGTAAATTAGTAAATTACTAATGTTTATAATGTAATGTTATAAATTCATAACTAATTATGTAATTATGTAATCATTTAACTATGTAATGCTATAATTAAGTAAGTGATCATAATATATAATGTAATATAATAATATTATAATTTAATTGAGTAATTATTTAACTATAATGTAATGTTTAATTAATGTTTATAATGAAATGTTTATAAGGTAATGTTATAATTAATTAAATTTCTTATCATTCAATTAAGTATTGTGCTAATGTTTATGTAGCAAATTAGTAATTACTAATGTTTAAAACATAATATTATAACTCATAATCAATTAAGTAATTATTTAATTATGTAATGTTATAATTAATTATATAATCATACTATAATGTAATGTTATAGTGAATTAACTATTAAATAATCATACTATAAATTTTTAATGTAATATTATAATTAATTAAATTTTTAATCATTTAATTAAGTTTGTACTAATGTTTATAATAAAGTCAATTAATTAAGTAGTAATCAATTAATGTAATGCTATAATTAATTATACTATAAATCAATTAAGTAATGTTATAAAATTATAATTAATTAAGTAATCATTTAACTATAATGTAATGTTATAATTGATTAAGTATGATATTTAACTAGTAATTAAATTTATTAATTTTTATCAATTTATCATATATAATTAATTAATTACTAATTTATTATAGATATACTTAGAACTTGATAATTGAAGTAAATAACTAAATATATTATTACTCAATCAAATATACTATTTTATTCAAAAATAATTCTTTTAATAACATTAAAAATGTAGAACACTTTTAATTGGATCATAATTCCAATTATTCACTTAATTGATCAAAACTTTAATATTAATGTATTATAATATATTAAAGCTTTTAATATAGTGTAATTTATATGTAATAAGTATAATTGTATTCGTATATTTATTTAATTAGGTTATTCTAAAAATTTAACTTTTTCTATTTTAAATTTTTTTATATGTAAAATAATAGAAACTCCCCCATTATTTACATTTCACAAATATTTCATTATAGTCCAGGTTCCAAAATAGGTTCTAAAGAGGGTTCCAAAAACAGGTTCCAATATAGGTTGCAAAACGCAGGTTCCAAAGCGAGGTTCCAAAACGAGGTTCCAAAGCAGGTTCCAAAACGAGGTTCCAAAAGCGAGGTTCCAAAGCGAGGTTCCAAAGCAGGTTCCAAAAGCAGGTTCCAAATGAGGTTCCAAAACAGGTTCCAAACAGTGGTACCCCCACAGTTCCAAACGAGGTACCTTTTTCATGTTCGGTTCCTCCGGTTCCTAGAGGGGTAAGAACCGAAGGCAAGGAACCGCATAGTATGATTCCAAAAATTGGAACCAGGAACCTACCACTCCCGCATCGATGCAGGTGTCGGTAGGTTCCGGTTGCTTACCCCGGTTCCGATTCTACCCGCTACCCGTGCTCACCCAGACAGGCGCATACATGCTGCAAAGCTCCCAGGTGTTCCGACCTTCACAATCCGGACCATTCATGAGAGCCATACATGTGGAGGAATTTCTCACCTTGGCCATCAGCAAGCCTCAGTTCAGTGGGTTGCAAATTCTGTGGAGCAACGGCTCAGGGAAAATCCTAATTATAAGCCAAAGGAGATATTGGAGGGAGATTCATCGGGTTCATGGTATTACCTTATCATATAAGCAAGCCTGGCGAGGCAAGGAGCGGATTATGGCTGCCATGCGTGGGTCTTTTGAAGAAGGGTATCGCTTGCTTCCTCAATACTGTGAACAGGTTAAACGAGCAAATCCGGGGAGTATTGCTTCTGTTTATGGAAATCCAGCTGATAACTGCTTTCAGCGTCTCTTTATATCATTCCAGGCATCAATTTATGGTTTTCTGAATGCCTGTCGACCCCTCCTTGGACTTGATAGGACATTTTTGAAAAGCAAATACTTGCGTACTTTGCTTCTTGCTACTGGTTTTGATGGAGATGGTGCTCTGTTTCCTTTGGCATTTGGTGTTGTTGATGAGGAGAATGATGATAATTGGATGTGGTTTCTGTCTGAACTTCATAATCTGCTTGAAATTAATACAGAAAACATGCCAAGGCTTACTATTTTGTCAGACAGGCAGAAGGGCATTGTAGATGGAGTGGAAGCAAACTTTCCAACTGCTTTTCATGGGTTTTGCATGCGTCACTTGAGTGAAAGCTTTCGCAAGGAGTTCAATAACACAATGCTTGTCAACCTTTTGTGGGAAGCTGCTCATGCTTTGACTGTGATTGAATTTGAAGCAAAAATTTTGGAGATTGAGGAGATATCTCAGGATGCTGCTTACTGGATTCGGCGAATTCCCCCTCGTTTGTGGGCCACAGCTTATTTTGAAGGGACACGGTTTGGTCATTTGACAGCTAACATAGTTGAATCATTAAATACTTGGATTTTAGAAGCCTCTGGGCTTCCTATCATTCAGATGATGGAGTGCATTAGGAGGCAGCTCATGACTTGGTTCAATGAACGCCGGGAGACCAGCATGCAGTGGACATCAATTCTTGTGCCTTCTGCTGAGAGACGTGTTGCAGAAGCCCTAGAACGTGCACGCACTTATCAGGTGCTTCGTGCTAATGAAGATGAGTTTGAAGTTATATCTCATGAAGGGACAAACATTGTGGACATTCGAAACCGCTGCTGCCTTTGTCGGGGATGGCAGCTGTATGGTTTACCCTGTGCTCATGCTGTGGCTGCTCTCCTCTCTTGTAGACAGAATGTCCATCGGGTTACTGAGAGTTGTTTCACTGTGGCAACCTATAGAAAGACATATTCGCAGACTATTCATCCAATTCCAGATAAAAGTCTATGGAAAGAGTTGTCAGAGGGAGATCCAAATGCACACAGAGCAGTTGAGGTTATTATCAACCCACCAAAATCACTTAGGCCTCCTGGTCGACCACGGAAGAAGCGAGTTCGGGCAGAAGATAGGGGACGTGTTAAGCGAGTAGTGCATTGTAGTCGTTGCAATCAGACAGGCCATTTTAGAACAACATGTGCAGCACCAATCTAGTTTACTGTTGAACGTGTGTTCACTACTGTGAAAAAGGATTCTTCTTTTATTATTGTTCATGTAGTTCTTGGTAGTTATTAGGATTCAAGTAAATGCTTAACTTAATTTTATGTGACTTGACAGTATTGTGGATTTAGCTCATTATCAGTCATCTTATGAGTGTTCGCTTCAATAATGCATTCATGGTAGTAGTATTCAATGGGCTAGATTTTAATTTTTGATATTATGTAAGTCTTTAGTATTCTTGGCTGCTAGAGATGTAAATTGTTAGCTTATTCTCAGCTCTTCATCTAAATGCTGCTGTATGAGAAACCTGCTTGTAGGAAGCCAGGAAAATGTATGAATGAACTGAAACGAGAAGTTGTATACTGTAAAGCACATCTTGGTGATTTTTCAACAGTAGAAATTACACATGAAATAGAGACGTGCAATCGCATCACATATGCGATTAGAATTTCACCTCAAAAATGTAACACATTCAAATCATCAGTTTATTAAGGTTGCCAACTATGGAACATGCATTGTTTTGCAAAACCATGGCTTCCTGTCCCGGTATGCTAATTCTTTTCCAAATTATTATAAGGGAGAACAACATTTTCATTTTCCCACCTAAGGTTTGGCAAAACGACACTTTTCCACCCTTCAAGTTTCAAAATGACACTTTCCCACCCTTCGTTAGTAGGGGTGTTCGGTTCCGAGTATCCTGCATTTTTTAAAAGAACCGGAACCGACGGTTCCTTGAAATTTGGAATCAGAACCAGAACCAACGGTTCCAATTCCCAGGTACCCAGAATTGGAACTTGTAACAACAGTTCTGGTTTCAATTCTGGATACACTGTAAAATTACAAGGACCCCCAAAAGTTTTTAAAATAGAAAAAAAAACCCTTAAAAACTTGCAAATACCCTCCCACCTGGCACTTGTTAACAAAAATAAAATTACAAATTACAAATTCAAAATTACAAACTCCATTACTTTGCGAAGATAGATTCTTAAAAGTTAAACCAACTTACTTTAAATGTTATGAAATATAAATATAAATGTATTCACATTATTTTTCTCCAAAAGTTTTTATTAACCTCTCTACTCTTTAATTTTATATTATATTAGTCTCGGTTTCTGATTCCGGTTCCAAGAATTTGGAACCAGAACCTACCCGTTGACAGTCGGTATCGGGTAGGAACCGGAATCAAACCCCAGATACCCGTCGATTCCGATTCCAATTGATTCTTTTGAACATCCCTATTCGCTAGGTTCTGTAATGTCTTCCGTTAATATTTTACTGAAAAGATGAAAATACCTTTAAATATTTGACTTTATTATTTTTAATTACCCAAAAAGTCAAATATTAAAAAAGAAAAAAAGAAAAAATAGTTAACCCCCCTAAAAAGTTAGGAGTAATGCTATGGAATTGTTTAAAGTTAAATGATTTTAATATTTATTTATTTATTTATGATGTCATCAATATCCCATCATTATTATTCAATAATCTACTAAATTTATAATATTTTTTATAATATAATGATTTTCATTTTTACTAATTAATATATAAATTCAATATTCATAATTAATTAAATAAACAACGGAAAAAAGATATCTTTACACTTAAACTAATAAATAATCGAGTAAAGATTTTGACTTAATTAAATTTTAATTTATAATAAACTATTTAAGAGTATTTTCGTCTTTTCAATCAAATATTAACAGAAAACACTAACAGAATCTGACGAATGGTGAGAAAGTGTTATTTTGAAACTTGAAGGGTGGGACAGTGTTGTTTCGTCAAACTTTGGGTGGAAAAATGTCGTTCTCCCTTATTATAATTTGCGAAAGAGAGCACACTGTCAAATTCTATGAAAGGAAGCATAAGAAATATAAGAAAGTTGATTGAAAAGAAGGGAAAAAGAGGGTGGCATATGATGAATTGTATGCAGGATAGATGGAAGCCAATATCTTGTGAGAGGGCTGGCAAGATTGTATTTGTATTTGGCTAGCAAAGTAACTTTTTATATTCTGCTCTGCTAAGTTACTGAACATTTGTTTACACAAAGGAAAACAAGAAACTGTAATTAAGACAGAGATTCAAGATTCCTCATTTATATTTAGACAGTCCCAACATACTTGGTGGTGGGGTGCTAAAGTACCCTATCATTAAAGATTGTCACAGTAATTAAAGTCACCATAAGGGAGAAGAACTCAAGGTCTTTTGGACTCTTATCACTCAAGTCACACATTTAAAAAAGGTGAGCAAAAATTAACAAAAGCCACTGTTGCGTCCAATTTCACTGGGTGATGCTAAGTCACAATCAAATCTCATAATCTTTGATGTTATAACTCACAAAATAGGTCAAGGATGCCACACAAAGTCAGTACCTATTCATTTGAGAGCTAACCAATGACGAGCTGTCATGTCAAAAATTACGAGAAAAAGTTGTGGACCTAACATTACTCAATGAAATTCACTAGGCATTTGGAAACCAAAGTGAACTGATGGAAGAAATACCGTTAAGATGACAACTTATCTTAGACCACAAGCCTCATATAAGGATTTTTAAAATTTCCAGCATAGAAATCGAATAACTTATTCTCCATGTAATCATGTAATCAACATATATATAAGGATTTTAAATTAAGTTTGTTTCAGCTTTCATCTGGGATTGATATATATGGAAATTGCTCACATCCTCACATCTAACATCACTAGTATCTGTGGCTCTGGACTAAAAGCTGACCAGTTTTAGGGTATTTCAATTAGAAATAGTAGATGTATTTTTGAGAAACTATAGATTTGTCAGTTCAGGGTTTTCTGCAATTTGTTGCCTCACAATTTCTAAGGGGCAATATGTGGCTGCAACATTAATTGTTGTACCCTTGTCCAAGTTCACCTTTCTTGTTAGCTTATCATCTGCTTCAATTCCTCCACTTCATTTCTTTAGAGCATTTATTTGAACTTCCTCCATTTTTAAACGACCTATTCTTGCTGCAATACATAATGGAGTTTTCATCCTTTCGAGTTCTTTTCATTCACAAGCGATGGCTACAAATTATACATTATTTCTACCACTTTATTCTGTTTGTACTTTGATGTCATCCTTAAGAATTTCATCAAATAATAGCGTTAAAAATGCAAAATTAATATCACACGCTTTTAGTGGTCCCCTAAAGCTGCCGCTCTGTACAGTTCATGGAGTCAAGGACATAGGTTAGTATTAACCGAAAATGCTAAGTACTCATGAAGATCCATCTTTGTTAGGTTCTTTCTAGAGCGCTTAAAAAACAGCTAGCATAATCTAACAATAGTAAGTTTTTGGTTCAAATTAGTTTAAGCTCAATGCCATCATTCCGGACCATGCACATTCATACAAAATTTTCCTTTGATATGATAATGAACATGAACACGCTTGATTAGTAAAAAGAAGACCAATTGTTTGCATGATCAGCAGAGAAGAGTTAGACATTGCAGAACTCTTGTTTATTATACTAAGATTTTTCAGCAGTTTAATGCGTTACTTCTAAAAACCAAAATCCTTCAACCAAGGGCTGATGATTTTTCTCGTCGCCCTCACCCATAATGACTGCATACTAAACGCCACACCTCTCTTACAGTACGTCCCAAAGTGCTCACAATTTCTATTGAAAAAGTCGTAGCCACAGAAAATATTGTTTCCATAAAGTTCTCCATAAGCCAAATCGACAACATCCTGCGGTGACTTTACAGAAGACATTTGCTCCTCTACATACCTACTCACAGTGCTGCATTTTTAGTCATACACATAAAGTGAGTGGCCATCCAGGAAGCAGTCCACACAGGTTGTTACTATCCCAACCTCGATACTATTTTGATAAAACATTGACGAGAAAAGGGACATGCAGATTTCCATCCAGATGATGAGGAGCTTTTCATTGCAGACGATGAGCTGCTGAATTTCCCGGTTCCTTTTCTAGGTCCCTTCAGGTGAATGACCATGCCGTGCCCAACATATATTCCTATCAAATGTAAGAAGATTAACTAAACAATTCGTCATCTCACTTTATTAACAATAAGATAATTAGCCAATTAGAAGTGCAAAAAATGAAGCTAACCATGATGATAGAAGAAACCATTCAACCTACCACTACAAATGTGATCACTCTTTTTCAGCAAGTCCTTGCTGGTTTCCTTGCATGGTTGTTCGCCCATATCTTTATCTTCTTTCAACTATACTTCTGCTTTCAGATTGTCTACTGTTTAATACGGATATTACCAATTTATAGATGTATAGACAGATGGTTTTGATAGAAAACTAGGCAGTAAATCAGGAGACTATTGGTTTCTACACAGGAAGACTAAACGGACACATACAATATTTATTGAGTCAGAAATTCCAAGTGCATCTTGAGTTCGTACATGAATCTGAAAGGTGTACGAATATCAAAAAGTAGTATGAGTAATTTATAGAATCAATACATATTTGTTAACATTATTTCTTTATCACTCAGAGATTTAAACAGTTTAGCTATTACTGTGATAATCTCTATGCAAGACGGTCCTCATCAATAGATAATATTATCTACATACTCAAGACAAGTTATATAAAACTCGTCAGATAACTTTATAATTATTTTATGAGATAATTTTAAACATCCTTCCATTGCATTAGAACTCGAATTTGACTGCATACACATATTTTAATGCAGGAGAAATCTGAAAACTTTGACTACAAATAGAAACTATATTCGTCCAAGATCGTCCCAACTCTTTATCCCCAAAGCGACTTGAAGGATCGGGGTCGACACAAGTCCGGTTCCGGGCGTCGGAAGAAGACGCACTGTCCTGACAAACGATTCCCTTTGAGAACATAAACGAAGGCCTGTTTTACAATAGGATGCAAAATCCTCGCAATTGTTAAATGCAAAGTTGTACTTGCCAAAATCTTTTCCTTGGAGAAACTCCGTGGCAGTCCTAATAACTTCATCAGGTGATTTGCAAGGCATACCATATTCAAAGATATGTAGGTTGTTGCCATCGAGGAAACAGTCAAGACAAGTTTTGACAATTCCACTATCTCTGTCTCGATTGTAGCCACATTTTGGGCACAAAGAAGATGAACTTTTTTTCATTCCAGCTCCCATAAGATGAATCACCATGTCATCGCCCACATATATTCCTGTAATAACAAAAGAAGAATGCATTAACGTAAGAACTAGAACAAAGTTATAATTAAATATTATAGTGAGTGAAAATTACTTACCGTGATGATAGTAGAGAATCCCAGCCCTATTACTAAAAATATGATCTCCTGGATTGAGCATAGACGGAGTGCTTTTTTTTTGTCCCATTTAATTTCTCTCGCTTAATCTAAGCTGATTGGAATACAAAAATTTCTCAACCAAGGGTACAAATAGAGATTTGGATCTGTAGTTTAGCAGCACAAGATCATTGGGTTCAAAATTGATGGAATAAAAGCTAAAAGCTTACATAGTCCAATATGGGTCCCGTGATAAACCTGGATAGTCAAGGAATATATTGCTTTTATATATATGAATGGTTACAGATAAATTTTTAAGGAATTGTTTTATGTAAATGATCCTCATGTAATTGCAATATATATATATATTCCATGTGTTGAGAAATTCTTCAAAATGTGCTACATGCTAGTGCTTGCATCAGATGCTTAATGTCATTAAAGATATTCTAGACATTATTGGCAGTGTAATTAACATAACTTTGTAATTTTGTAATAACATAAACATTAACCTTTAATTTTTTTTTTTTAAAATATTCAAATAATAGATAAGAGATAGGCATATGCAAATTAGAATTCGAACTATATATAGATATGTTCAAAGATCACAAACATTTAGTCCTACTGTCAGAATTAAACTTTTACATATAATTCTAAAAGTAATTATATGTAACCATTTCAGGGCTAAGTTTCAGGATACTATGATGAAAAGAGCAAGGGTTTTTGGATCGATATGGTGAATAATAACCCTCTCAGGGCTAAGTTTCAGGATAACTTCGTCTACTTTTGATTCTTTTACACAATTACCATGTTTACCCAAATAATAATAATAATAATAATGCTTTGTGTTTTGCTGCTGCTAGCGGCAATGGCCTGTCTGAAATTTTTTAGCAATAAAATAGTATTTACCAAAGTCATTTCCTTGAAGAAGATCAGTGCCCACGTTGACAACTTCATCAGGGGATTTCGAAACTTATTAGCCTGCAAGGACCATGGCTTTATTTTTATTTTATTTTTTAAATATTTTTAGTATCATTGAATTTTGAAACAATGACAACTGTATCTTATATGTGTGACGGAAATTAGCAAATTATAAAAAATAAAAAAAAATGTATTCCATATATTCATACATAGATAGATATATAGAATAATCCAAGTGTGAAAATTTAGTTGAAAAAATGGAATAAATTAAACTGTTAGTTTGTCAAGGAATCGTTTTATATGAATGGCTAGACTGAAATGTTAAGCAATCACTTTATCTTAATGGCACGGCCTTAGCTATACATGAGAATACCTTAAATAGTTGAGCAATCTTCAAACTCTGGGTTATGCATATTATCAAAAAGCATGGAGATGTTTTTAATGTTAGGATAACCTTTAAGTAAAGCTTAAAAATAATTAGTACGAAGTTCATTAAAATGGTACATATTATGCACGCACGCACGCACTTCAAAATGTGCTACATGTTAGTACTTAATTGCATCGTATGCTACTGCATTTTTTAGGTCTGGACATTGAATTCGAACCTAATTAAAAAATTTATTATGCAGAAATTTGCACCAAAAATATTGTATATTTAATATGTCTTGTTATTATTTTGTTAGGACCATGATATTTTACAGACTAAATTCCAACAATGATTAAACATGGTTTGATGGAATTAATATCGTAACGTTCTTATTACAGAATTTCCTATAGAGTAAAACATTAATTTAAAACCTAAACCTACTTGTACATAGGGATGTCAACCGGGTGGGGAAGGGCTAGGTTTCCCATTCCTACCATCAACTTTTTCGAGCGTCCGTTTAACAATAGAATGCAGCGCTGAAGCTGCGGCGATGCCTGCAATGCCAATGACCGCCACGGTGGCGCTCACTTTGGTGACCTTCTTGGTGCCCACCAATAATGTTTTGTCGACCTTATTTCTTTGCTCAGATGACTTTATACCTGTTTTACAAAAGGAGGCAAAGTCCTGACAATTGTTAAAAGCAAAATTGTAGTCACCAAAGGTCCTTATTCCTTGGAAAAACTCGGTGGCAGGCTTCACAACCTCATCAGGTGGCTTGCAGTACATCGAATCAGTATCAAGAATATATAATGAGTAGCCATCGAAAAAGCAATCCAGACATGTTTTGACGATCCCACCATGTAAGCTTGGTGTGTGCCCACATTTTTAGCATGGGGAAGAAGAGTTACTTTTCTTTGCAGGTGGTAGCAAATGAATGACCAAACCGTCCCCCACATACATTCCTGTTATAATCAAGGGAGTTGTCGATGAAAGAGAACATAAATACATATACAATATGATTGTATATGACTTTTATTGAATTGAATAAAATATAAGAATAACAATTTAGAATATATGGAGTCTATGATACTTACCTACCAAATGATCAGTAGTACCACAAAATATAATGAGATTACAATAGTTCCACCGAAAATTTTTCCAATGCAAAAAGTTGGTGAAAAATTGAGTTCATATATCATTAAAATTGACGAAAGCTTACATGGAGTACATTATCAACACCATATATAATTATATATAATACTGGGTTTGGTTTTGGAAAGTGAAATATATATACTTCCAATTAGATGTAAGTTTAAAAGAATGCGAAAACTAAAAAACTTACCATGATGATGGTAGGCACCTCTCTCACTAGAGATCTGATCACCTGGTTAGAGCCCCCGTCGTTGGTTTGAACATTGTGCCATCTTAATAAAATTTTCCTTTAATTTCCAATTTGTGATTAGAGATTATCTGTTTTCTAATTAAATGATTACAAATTTATAGATAGATGGAGAGAAAATGCAAGGACTATTAGAGATTGGAATATAATCTCTAAGATTGCGTACAAAAGAGCTCTAAGATTGCGTACAAAAGAGCTATCAGATCGTATGACTAGAGATTGGAATATAATCTTAAAATAATATGAATCCATTATAAAGGAATTGCTTTATAATAAATGTTAAACTGTTAAAAGATAAATTTTAATAATGGTTGTTATGTGAAGTCCTATTGAAATATGCCCATAGATTAATTGGGATTTATTACTTTTCAAAATAAGAGTAATGCTAGGTCCACAATCTAATCTAATAACATTCTCTTACAACTCTGAATATAGCAACTCGTCATTGATCAATTCGTAAAATGGGTCTCACTTGCTTGTATATATGGGTTATGCCTACTAATTTGACAGTTAACCAATGATAAGCTATCACGTCTGGAGTCGTGAAAGAATGTTGTGGACTTAGCATTATTGTTGAAAATAAAATTAAAAAGAAAAATATATTAGAGTATCTCATTCTAATTGTAAAATTCTGAAAAAAAGTGACAACCCTATCTGTAATGACTATGGACAAGTCCGATCGTTCAATCTCACCAAAGATCATGCCATCAAATATTGGACATGGGCTGCGTAAATAAGACCAGCAGACCCAGAGCCCAAGACTTGAAATAGCGGGTCAATCCATTCATAAAAAGTGGACTTCTTCAAACTTCTTACTTTTGATCAAGTCGCATAAACAAATATTATGGACTAATTGGTTGCCCTTAAAGGTGAAGGTCCGTGTCTCTCATTTAGACTTTCATTCAAACTTCAAACCCCGCGGCTTTCAGTCAACCCCTCCCCTCCTAAACCTTATAGTATAAATACAAATACGCATGGATTCATCCATCTCCATAACCATTTCTAATTCATCTTCAACCTTCAACTTCCATTTCTTTTCACGACAAACCTTTCACATCTCAAATGGGTTTATGTTGCTTCATAATACCACTCGTTTGCGTCCTTCTTTGTGCGTCATTTTGTGAACGAACTTCGGCAATGAGGCCGCTCGAAGGGGAGCAATGGAGACAAAAAAGTCTGATCGTTCAATCTCTACAAAAGGGTCCAGTGGCGCCTATCGGTCGCAATCCATGCACGTATATTCCAGGCGGTGGCCGCGGTCGTTGCACGTTAAGTGAAATGAATTTTGCCGTAGCTGATCATGCACCACCGCCACCAGCCTTTCCTGATTTCGTAGTAAAATTTGCAGCAGCTTCTACAGTTAATAACGACTCTAGTTCTTGACCATCCTGGTGTATATAAATAATTGTAATTTTTCTACTTTTTTTAAATTTTTTTCGTTTTTGTATTTTGAGAATGGGAGCAACCATTACAAGGCAACAAGCCATGTGGTTGTGCAATTCGATCAACCCCATCATGTCAACTCATATTCATTCATTGAAATTGATTATTGGATTCTTTGATTATTATATTTTTAATTATTTTCCCAAATTATCATATTATAAAGATGATATATTAAAATATTGACCATGCAGCATATATATAATAAATTAATTAATCAAGTATTCCATATATTCATACATAGATAGATAAATAGAATAATTTAGGTGGGGAAATTTAGTTGAAAAAATGGAATAAAACGAATCACTTTATATCAATGGCATGGCCTTAGCTATACATGAGAATATCTTAAGTAGTCGAGCAATCTTCGTAATTTTGGTGATGCATGGAGATGCTTTTAAAGTTAGCATAAACTTTAAGCAAAGGCTAAAAATAATTAGTACGAAGTTCATTAAAAAATGGTATATATCCTCTGTCTCTCCAAATATTCCGTGAAGGTAAACCCTAAACCCTTAAAAAAAAAAAAAAAAAAAAAAAAAAAACTGAAAATGTAGAAATATGCAATTGTTTCAGGGACTAATAGATCACCTCATTAATTTGTTCTTCATTTCAGAGACTAATATTGATATTAAAGAGATGAATGAAGAACAAGCCAAGTCGGTTAGAATGTGCAGTCTAAGTCAGCTTAATGAAGAAGAGTCAACTAGTCAAGCTAAGTGTGAGAGTAGTCAGGTGCTAAGCATGTAACATTATTACAGTATCAGTAAAGTGCTGAAAGTAGTATAAAACAAACAGTTAAGTCATTGTACCGATTAGTATTCTGGAAAATAAAAACTTGTACAGTACCCCTTCTGAACCTTTCTTCTCTTGTTCTTATTCTCTCTTTCGAGTTCTCTGAATCACTTTAATGATTCATATATGTTATTTTTTTTAGTAGGAAAATCTCTCCTTTAGTCAGTCTAATTAATGCTTTTCTTTTATGATTTGGTTCTCAATGAATTTTTTCTATTATGAATTAAGCCAAAGGTCTTAACCAACCCTTAGATCAAATCATAATTAGTATCAAGTCAAGTGTGTTAGCATCCTACATATATAGAGAAAAAAAGAAGAAAAAAAATTACATTATTCCAATATGCTTGATATTTATTATAAGCTGATAACATCTCATATTTGGATGGATGTTGAATAACTCCCGTTGGGCATTTAATTGCATCCTATATATATTGTGTTGCTACTTGGCAATATAAACATTTCTCATTTCTCAACTATGGACATATATAAATTTAGATGGTTTAGCAATAGCAGCCCCAAGATTGCAAGGTTAAAAAATTAATCGAACAAAGCAAAATCATGTGTACAATATATGTCGATTCGAGGGATTGCTTTATGTAAATGATCCTCATGCAATACACATGTATACATAGAGCAATTCTTCTACATGCATGTTAGTGCTCGCATTATATGCTAATGCAATTTTTCAGGTCTAGACATTAATTTCGAATACCTGATTAAATAGAAACTTTATAATAATTTGCACTAAAAAAAATTATATATTGAATATTATTAAGGTAATTAGTACGTATAACAACAAGAACATTAATAATTCAGTCACTTAATTAATGTCATAATTGCTTATATATATCTTACAGAAGAGAAAGATAATATTCAAGTAGGCCGAACAACTTACACCTATCCAACATTTGTCATGAAGATAAATTGGTACAACTTTTTTTCTAAACCCACCCAATCCTTTGATAAGAGAAATTAACGCCTGTTTTACAGTAGGATGCAAAATCCTCGCAATTCTTAAATACAAGGTTGTATGTGCCAAAATCTCGTTTTCCTTGGAGAAACTCAGTGGCAATCCTGATAACTTCATCTGGTGGCCTGCAAGGGATGGGATGTATAAAGATAAAAAGGATATTGCCATCAAGGAAACAGTCAAGACAAGTTTTGATGATTCCACTATGCCGGTCTTTACTGTAGCCACAGTTTGGACACAGAGAAACTGATTTATCTTTCTTTTCAGCTGGCATAAGATGAATCACCATGCCATCGCCCACATATATTCCTATAATTACAAAAGAAGAATGCATTAATGTAAGAACTCGAGCAAAATTATAATTAAATATAATAGTGAATGAAAATTACTTACCGTGATGATAGTAGAGAATCCCCGCCCTATTACTAAAGATATGATCTCCCGGATCAAGCTTAGACCGAGAGCTTGGTTTTAGTCCCATTTAATTTCTCTTGCTTAAACTAAGGCACTTGGGAATACAAACATTTCTCAAACGAGGATATAAATATAGATTTGGATCCTTGGGTTCGAAAATTGATGGAACAAAAGCTAAAAGCTTACATAGTCCAATATGGGTCCCTATGATAAACGTAGATAGTCAATGAATATATTGCTTTTATATATATATGAATGGTTACAAATAAACTTTTAAGGAATTGCTTTATGTAAATGATCCTCATGTAATTGCAATACATATATTCCATATGTTGAGGAATTCGAAACTATATATATGAACTATGGGTCCCTATGATAAAAGTAGATAGTCAAGGAATATATTGTTTTTATATATATGAATGGTTACAGATAAACTTTTAAAGAATTGCTTTATGTAAATGATTCTCATGTAATTGCAATACATATATTCCATATGTTGAGGAATTCGAACTATATAAGGATATGTTTAGAGATCACAAACAGTTAGTCCTACTGTAAAAATTAAACTTTACATATAATTCTAAAAGCAGGATACTATGATAAAAACAACAATTGGTTTTTGGATAGATGGTGAATAATAGCCCTCTTAGGGCTGAGTTTCAGGATAACTTCACTTGTCTATAAATTAACAAGATATCACATAATTAATTATTTTTTAATTTTATAGTGTTTTAAAAAGAAGCATTTCCAGTATATCATTACGTGTCATATATTCCACAGATTGCGTCATCCTGTAAACCTGGGCCTTAAATACGATTGTTTTCTATTTCCTTTTGTTGAAATAAAACTGCTAGTTTGTAAAGGAATCGTTTTATATGAATGGCTAGACTGAAATGTTATGGAATCGCTATATATTAATGGCATGGCCTTAGCTATACAAGAAAGTACGTTAAGGATGTGTTTGGTTCGAGGAATGTTTTATTGCTAAAAATATAAAATTACCACCAAGATAAATACCTGAAAGATTATGGGAGAATGTTATATCAATATGTTTGGTTAGATTAGTGGGTATGAATAATTAAGATGTTTAGTTGGGAAGAATAAAATGTTATCGACAGAAACTTTTACTGAATTGCCCTTCCTTTTTAATATAATAATAATAATAATAATAATATTATTATTATTATTATTTAAATAAATTCTTTTAACCCCTCATATTTGAGAATTTAGCTAAAACACCCCCAACAACAAAGTTTAAATTTTAACAAAATACCTCCAGCCACCCAAGACTACCGACGACCATTGGCCACCACCGCCGGCCACTGGTGTCAATCACCAAAATGGTGCATGACCAGCGAGATTAGGTTGGCCATGTGTCTTTGCGCTATTTTCGGCCAGATCAAAGGCTGAAAACAGATAATCACTGTGGATCTAGCAAAAAACGACTAGATTCATGGCCATTTGGCTATTTCCAGCCAGATCCACGTTAATATTGTTGTTTCTGGCCAGATCGAAGGCTGTGGATCTGGTAAAAAATGGCCACAAATGGCTAATCTATTCTTATTGTTTCCAACCAAATCCATCGCGATTTGGCCGTTTTGGGCCTTTGATCTGGCGAAAACAGCCAGTTTGGCACACATTAGCCAAATCCCACCAATCGTGGATCAATTTGGCGACTATTGCGTGTGGCCGACAATGGTGGCTGGCGAGCGATGGTTGTCTTTGGTGGCTGACGGTATTTTATTAACTTTTAAACTTTTGTGGCTGGGGTGTTTTAGCTAAATTCCAAAATGTAGAGGGTCTGGGCTGATTATTATTTGGTAGACATTTGAGGGCAATTGTGTCCAGAATGATATTTAATTAAGGGTAAAATGGGTATAAAATTAAGATTACCCTAGTAATCTTTAAATACCACCCCTTGAGGAGGTAATCCGACTACCCCCTATTTAACCCACGGCAATCACTATTAGTATTGAAAGATTACCAAAATCTTTTGTTACTTGACAACCAAACAAGGGAATGCTCAAAATTAAAGATAGATTACCAGAGTTATCTTTCTAGGGCTCTAACCAAACACACCCTAAATAGTTGAGCAATCTTCATACTTTGGGTGAGTGATGCATGTGGTCAAAAAGCATGGAGATGCTTTTAATGTTAGCATAAACTTTAAGCAAAGGCTAAAAATCATTAGTACGAAGTTCATTAAAAAAATGATATATATCCTGTCTCTCCAAATATTTCGTGAAGGTAAAAAAAAAAAAAATAATAATAATAATAATAATACTGAAAATGTAGAAATATGCAATTGTTTCAGGGACTAATAGATCACCTCATTAATTTGTTCTTCATTTCAGAGACTAATATTGATATTAAAGAGATGAATGAAGAACAGGCCAAGTCGGTTAGAATGTGCAGTCTAAGTCAGCTTAATGAAGAAGAGTCAACTAGTCAAGCTAAGTGTGAGAGTAGTCAGGTGCTAAGCATGTAACATTATTACAGTATCAGTAAAGTGCTGAAAGTAGTATAAAACAAACAGTTAAGTCATTGTACCGATTAGTATTCTGGAAAATAAAAACTTGTACAGTACTCCTTCTGAACCTTTCTTCTCTTGTTCTTATTCTCTCTTTCGAGTTCTCTGAATCACTTTAATGATTCATATATGTTATTTTTTTTAGTAGGAAAATCTCTCCTTTAGTCAGTCTAATTAATGCTTTTCTTTTATGATTTGGTTCTCAATGAATTTTTCTATTATGAATTAAGCCAAAGGTCTTAACCAACCCTTAGATCAAATCATAATTAGTATCAAGTCAAGTGTATTAGCATCCTACATATATAGAGAAAAAAAGAAGAAAAAAAATTACATTATTCCAATATGCTTGATATTTATTATAAGCTGATAACATCTCATATTTGGATGGATGTTGAATAACTCCCGTTGGGCATTTAATTGCATCCTATATATATTGTGTTGCTACTTGGCAATATAAACATTTCTCATTTCTCAACTATGGGCATATATAAATTCTGGTGATTGTACTGAGCATTATTCTGGTGATAATATTAGTAAGCCCTCTCATGATTCATTCAATCACAGGCTCTCTCACTAGTTCACAAACTTCTTGCTTCCAAGAATCACCGCCTTTTCCCGTAATAGAGCCTAATTTCGACTACTCTACTCAGTAATCGCTATAAAGACAAGCCCTAGCCACTCTACGTCGATAAGTCACACCCTAACCAAAAACTTCTGGTAAACCCTTTCCCTTGCTCTTGGCCTTACTAAATTCCCTTCAACTATGCTGACTTAAGCGTCGGAGTGCTTACGGCCAACACCACACCATTGTCCCCTGAGCCTTCGTGTTCACTCTTCTTTGTCCCTACAAGTCAACAAGATTGTCAATGGGCTTGTCCTCACAGAATCATCCTCGTGCGACTCAATCGTAGATTTAACTGTCTACACTTGCTACTTGGTGATACAAACATTTCTCAACTATGTGGATATATATAGAGTTGGATGGTTTAGCAATAGCGGCCTCCATATTGTAGAGTTCGAAAATTAATCTAACAAATTAAGCTAAAAGTGGACAATGTCCATTCGTCCCCAAGCTAAATGCACTACTGGCTGGTCAAGGAATATATAGCTTTATATCAATTAATGGTTACATATAAACTTCAAGGAATTGCTTTATTTTAATGATCCTCATGCAATACACACACACACACACATTTTCCAGATTCCAGCCACCACTGCCAGAAGGTGGCTGGAATTAAGAATAATGGTGCACTACCGGCTGGATTCGGCCGGTAGTGCACCGATCTATCATTTTCCAACCAGATCTAACAGTCAGATCTTTGGCTGTAGCTGGTTGTCAACGATAGCCATGATATGATCGTCGTTGATGACCAAACATGGCCAGGTTTGGCCTTTTCCAGCCAGATCCACAGTGGAACTGGCTGGAAAAGGCCATCTCGGAGCACGACCGACTAGATCCAGTGGGTCGTGAGATCTAGCCGGTCGTGCCTCAATACGGCGACTCTAGCCACCCTGTGGTGGTGGTGGCCGACTACTGGTATTTAATGGGTGGGTGGGTGGGGGTGTATTTGTATTTTTTAATGTTTTAATTACAGGGGTGTTTAGTAGATTAACAAACCTAGGGGGTGTTTTGTTAATTTTTAAATTCTATCTCGTTATTCTCACCCAACTCTTACTTTTCAAAAATACTATCCAAAATACTAAAACAAACGGGACCCGTATTCATCAAAGGTCCTTATTCCTTGGAAAAACGCAGTGGCAATCTTCACAGCCTCATCGGGTGGCTTGCAGTATATCGAATTACTATTTAAAATATATAATGAGTGGCCATCGAGAAAGCAATTCAAGCATGTTTTGACAATCCCACTATGTATGGTTGGTGTGTGCTTACATTTTGGGCATGCGAAAGAAGAGTTACTTTGCTTTGCAGGTGGTAGCAAATGAATGACTATGTTGTCTCCTACATATATTCCTATTATAATCAAGAGAGTTTGCAACGAAAGATAATATAAATACATATACAATATGATTATAAATGATTTTTATTGAATAAAATATAAGAATAACAATTTAGAATATATGAAGTCTATGATATACTTACCTACCAAATTATCGCGAGTAGTACCACAAAATATAATGAAATTACAATAATTCCACTTAAAATTTTGCCAATTTGTCTTAAGAATTCAAATTTATGTTGCTGCAAAACGTTGGTGAAAAATCAAGTTGATATATCATTAAAATTGAAGAAAGCTTAGATGGTGTACGTTATCAACTATATATAAAATATATACCAGGTTTTTGTTTTGGAAAATGACTTATATTTATATATACTTCCAATTAGATGTAAGTTTAAAAGGTGTGAAAACTGAAAAATTTACCGTGATAATCGTAGTTTACAAACAAGGATTTGTCAATAATGATGTGATCACCCGATTGGAGTTGGCTTGAACTTTGTCCTATCTTAATAAAATTTTCCTTTAATTTCTAATTTGTGATTAGAGATTAACTGCTTTCTAATTAAACTATTACAAATTTGTGGATAGATGGAGAAAAAATACAAGGACTTCTAGAGATTAAAATATAATCTTCTAAGAATATGAATTCATTATAAATGAACTGTTTTATAATAAATGTTAAACTAATAAGGAATAAACTTTAATAATGACTCTTCTGTGAAGTCCTATGGAGATATGTTTATAGATTAATTAAAAAAATAGTTTAACAGATTGAGAATCATGAAAATAGAAAGAATCGAACAAATTAAACTGTTAGTTTATCCCAGGAACTTTTTATATGAATGGACTAAACTAAAAATGTTTAGGAATCACTTTATATTAATTATTTACGTGTTATATATTCCAAAGATTGCGTCATCCTGTAATCTTGAGCCTTAAATATCATTCTTTTCCGCTGCTAGGGCCGATGGCCTGTCTGAAATTTTTTAGCAATAAAATAGTATTTACCAAAGCCATTTCCTTGGAGAAGATTAGTGCCTACGTTGACAATTTCATCCGGTGATTTCGAAACTTATTAACCTGCACGAACCATGGCTTTATTTATTTATTTTTATAAATATTTTTAGTATCATTGAATTTTGAAACAATGACAACTGTATCTTATATGTGTGATTGAAATTAGAAAATTATACCAAAAAAAAAAATATTCCATATATATATACATAGATAGATATATAGAATAATTCAGGTGTGAAAATTTAGTTTAAAAAATGGAATAAAACTGTTAGTTTGTCAAGGAATTGTTTTATATGAATGGCTAGACTAAAAAAATTAAGGAATCACTTTATATTAATGGCATGGCCTTGGCTATACAAGAGAATACCTTAAATAGTTGAAGCAATCACTTCAATGATTCATATATGCTATTTGTTTTAATAGGAAAATCTCTCCTTTGGTCATTCTAATTAATGATTTGCTTCTTAATGAATTTTTCTGTTATGAATTAAGCCAAAGATTTTAACCAACCCTCAGATCATATCATAATTAGTATCAAGTCAAGTGTATTAACATCCAACATATATAGGAAAAAAAAAAAAAAAAATTTACATTATTCTAATATGTTTGATATTTATTATAAGCTAATAACCATTTTGCTTGTGACATCAAGATATGAAGATAATTTACGCAAACCTCATTTAAACGAGACTAGCTTGTTTTATGAAGTGCTTAACAAAAGAAAAAGTTAGTCATAGTCCTATTACACAAAACCAAATTTATTTAGAGATGGCAATGGGCGTGCTGGGACTAGGTACCCCTTGGCCTGAGCCTAAGCCCAATCCTAAGACAAAGGCCTAGTCTTGGCTTAGGCCCATCACGAGATGACAGGTAAAGCCCAAGCCCAACCCAATGAGGGCTTTTTGTAATCTCAGTCCCTACACAAACCCGCCCATTTTTATAATGTAAATTTTTAAATTAATTAATTTTTAATTTTTTTTAATTTCTAGAAACAGTTTTTAAATATTAATTTATTTTTTAATATTCACCAAATATTAATAAATTTTAATTTTTTTTATAGATATATGTAAGATAATTATATAATTAGATATATAGTATAAGGGTAATTTAGTAAAATTGTCCGGACCGAGTCGGGATTGAAAGACATATCCATGCCCAGCCTGTACAGGAGAGGGGCCTTAAAATCAGTCTTAGGCCTAAGCCCAAGCTCACTAACATTAAGGTAAAGCCCGGCCTTTTCGGGATAGGCCAGACCAAGTACCCAAAAATACCGAACCCATTGTCCATCTCTAAATTTATTGTCTTTTAATTCTTTAGTTAGTACATCCTTTTATTTAAAAGTAAGTTGAGCATGGTTGACAGACATGACATCTTTACTAGAAAAATTCCAATATAAAACCTAAACCCAAAACTTACTTGTACACCGTCACCACGGGCTTGTGGACCAACAATCACTCTACCACCAGATAACACCGCAGAGGGCAAGGCAACTAATATAGTTGCATTTCCATCTTTGCTCAGATGACTTTTCGCCTGTTTTACGAAAGGAAGCAAAGTCTTCACAGTTGTTAAAAGCAAAATTGTAGTCATCAAAGGTCCTTATTCCTTGGAAAAACTCGGTGGCAGTCTTCACAACCTTATCAGGTGGCTTTCAGCCAATTGAAAAATCATAAAAAAATATATAATGAGTGGCCATCGAGAAAGCAATCCAGGCATGTTTTGACGATCCCACCATGTAAGCTTGGTGTGTGTCCACATTTTTGGCATGGGAAAGAAGAGTTACTTTGGTTTGCAAGTGGTAACAAATGAATGACCATGTCGTCCCCCACATATATTCTTGTTATAATCAAGAGAGTTCCCGACGAACGAGAATATAAATACATATGCAATATGATTATATATGACTTTTATTGAATTGAATAAAATATAAGAATAACAATTTAGAATATATGGACTTACCTACCAAATTATCAGTAGTACCACAAAATATAATAAGATTACAATAATTCCACTGAAGATTTTGCCAATTTATCTTAAGAATGAAAATTTATGTCACTGCAAAAAGTTGGTGAAAAATCGAGGTTGATATATCATTAAAATTGAAGAAAACTTAGATGGTGTACATTATCAACACTATATATATAATATATACTAGGTTTTTGTTTTGAAAAGTGAATTATATTTTTATTTTTATTTTTATTTTTATTTTTATATACTTCCAATTAGATGTAAGTTTAAAAGAGTGTGAACACTGAAAAACTTGCCGTGATGATGGTAGACAAACACGATTCTGTTAGTAGTGATCTGATCACCCGGTTGGAGCCCTCGTTGCTAGCTTGAATGTTGTCCCATCTTAATAAAAATTTCCTTTAATTTCCAATTTGTGATTAGAGATTATCTGCTTTCTAATTAAACCATTACAAATTTATAGATAGATGGAGAGAAAATGCAAAGACTATTAGAATTGGAATATAATCTTGAAATGATATGAATCCATTGCAAAGGAATTGTTTTATAATAATTGTTAAACTGTTAAGGAAGAAATTTTAATAATGGTTCTTCTGTGAAGTCCTATAGAGATATGCCCATAGATTAATTGAGGGATTTATTCCTTTTCAGACTAAGAGTAATGCTAGATCCACAATCTAATCTCACAACCTTCTCTTACAACTCCTAACATAACAGTTCGTCATTGAACAATTCGTAAAATAGGGTCTCACATGTTTGTATAGGTTTTGCCTATCCAATTTGCGAGCTAGCCAATGACAAATTATCACGTTGGAGATTGTGAGAAAATATTGTGAACCTAATATTATTGTTTAGAATAAAATTAAAAAGAAAAATATATTAGAGTATCTCATTCTAATTGTAAAATTCTGAAGAAAAAAAAGTGACAAACCTATCTATAATGACCACGGACAAGTCTGATCGTTCAATCTCACCAAAAATCATGTCAACAAATATTGGACATGGGCTGGGTAAATAAAACCAGCAGACCCAGAGCCCAAGACTTGAAATAGTTCTCTCATGCATCAGAATTGGACTTCTTCAAATTTCTTACTTTGATTAAGTCGCATAAATAAATATTATGGGCTAATCGTTTGCCCTTAAAGGTGAAGGCCCGTGTCTCTCAAAGTCTCATTTAGAGTTTCATTCAAACTTCAAACCCCGCGGCTTTCAGTCAACCCCTCCTCAACCTTATATTATAAATACACATCGATTCATCCATCTCCATAACCATTTTTAATTCATCTTCAACCTTCAACTTCCATTTCTTTTCACGAAAATCTTTCACATCTCAAATGGGTTTACGTTGCTTCATAATACCACTCGTTTGCGTCCTTCTTTGTGCGTCATTTTGTGAACGAACTTCGGCAATGAGGCCGCTCGAAGGAGAGCAATGGAGAAAGAAAAGTCTGATCGTTCAATCTCTACAAAAGGGTCCGGTGGCGCCTATCGGTCGCAATCCATGCACGTATATTCCAGGCCGTGACAACGGTCATTGCAGGTTAAGTGAAATGAATTTTGCCGCAGCTGTTCATGCACCACCGCCACCAACTTTTCCTGATTTCGTCGTAAAATTTGCAGCAGCTTCTACTGTTAATAACGACTCTAGTTCTTGACCATCCTGGTGTCTATAAATAATTGTAATTTTCTACTGTTTTTTAAATTTTTTTTCGTTTTTGTATTTTGAGAATGGGAGCAACCATTACAATGCAACAAGCCATCTGGTTGCGCAATTCGATCAACCCCATCATGGCAACTCATATTCATTCATTGAAATTGATTATTGGATTCTTTGATTATTATATTTTTAATTATTTTCCCAAATTATCATATTATAAAGATGATATATCAAAATATTGACCATGCGGCATATATATAATAAATTAATTAATCAAGTTAATTCGATATTTTTTTCGAATCATTTGTACCATATATATAATATTTGATTCTATTGTACGAGAATGAGAGTATTCAAAATTAACACAATAATGTTATCAAATCAATTAATGACATCATAAAAATGATAATATATATTTATCACGTTACATTTGTCGGTGGAAGCTTTCAATCCACTACCGCAACCCCACCCGCAACGGGAGTCTAGTTCAAAATTAATTAATGACATCATAAAAATGATAATATATATTTATCAATCACACTTGATAACATTTGTCAGTGGAAGGCTGGGAAGCTATCTCATAGCAACTCACTACTGCAACCCCTCGGTAAATTATAATGGAGGGTATTACCTTTGCACCTAACGAGAATTAATTTAAGCCTTGATTATGGGTTGGACCATTTGCAGTTCCCTTGATTCGCTCTTATCGTTGGACTACCCACTACCCATGGGTGGTGGGTTATGCTGATTATTTTGATGTTACAAGTTATTAATATGACATCTCAAATTACTAAAACCATTTGTTAACATTATTTCTCTATCACTCAGAGATTTAAACAGTTTAGCTATTACTGTGATAATCTCTATGCAAGACGGTCCTCATCAATAGATAATATTATCTACTAAAGTTTTTTATTCCAAATTATTTATGATGATATTTTAGTAGTAAATACTCAAGACAAGTTATATAACCTCATCAGATAACTATAATTATTTTATGAGAGAATTTTAAACATCCTTCCATTGCATTAGAACTCGAATTTGACTGCATACACATATTTTAATGCAAGAGATGTTGATGCTGGATTTTGAGACCAACTACTCGCACGTGAGAAATACTGAGTGGGCTCAGAAGTCACGTGTGATTATGGAAGTATTTAGCTAATAACAAGGAGAACAACGATATTTAAAGTGGTTCGGATGCTCACAAGGCGAATCTTACGTCCACTGATATTTGTATTAATGAAATAAGTTAGGTCACGTTCAATGAGCTGATTTATAGCTTAGAAAATACAATAGGGAGAGAAAGACAGTATGCTATTTCAGAGTAAAAATTAGCTAATACCACAAACGGGAGAGAAACCCTCTATTTATAGTGGGATGAACAAAGGAAATTATTACTAAGTTTGTAAGTGGGGCAAATGTCGTGCAAATCTTTCTTTGTGTCCCATTATTCACTTGTCCGAGTGATTTGCTTCGACTTGTGCAGGGATTGGACACATGGACCTTTTCTAGCCTTTCGCCAGCCTGGCGCATCCCACTGCATTGGCAAGAGACGTGGCTGCATCTGAGTGATTGTAGAACCTTCTTAAGCTTTCTAACCACTGTGCTGACAAGGTTCGACATCAGCCTTACATTCTCAGGCATAACAAAAGAAATCTGAAAACTTTGATAAAAGTAGAAACTATATCCGTCCAAGATCCCTAGGGCGACTTGAAGGATCGGGGTCACAGTCCGGTTCTGGGCGTCGAAAAGACGCACTGTCCTAACAAACGATTCCCTTTGAGAACATAAACGAAGGCCTGTTTTACAATAGGATGCAAAATCCTCGCAATTGTTAAATAAAAAGTTGTACTTGCCAAAATATTTTCCTTGGAGAAACTCCGTGGCAGTCCTGATAACTTCATCAGGTGATTTGCAAGGCATACCATATTCAAAGATGTAGGCTGTTGCCATCGAGGAAACAGTCAAGACAAGTTTGACAATTCTACTATCTCTGTCTCGATTGTAGCCACATTTTGGGCACAAAAAAGATGAACTTTTTTTCACTCCAACTCCCATAAGATGAATCACCATGTCATCGCCCACATATATTCCTATAATTAACAAAATAAGAATGCATTAACGTAAGAACTAGAACAAAGTTATAATTAAATATTATAGTGAGTGAAAATTACTCACCATCATGATAGTAGAGAATCCCACCCTATTACTAAAAATATGATCTCCCAGATTGAGCATAGACGGAGTGCTTTTTTTTTGTCCCATTTAATTTCTCTCACTTAATCTAAGCTGATTGGGAATACAAAAATTTCTCAACCAAGGATACAAATAGAGATTTGGATCTATTGTTTAGCAGCACAAGATCCTTGGGTTTGAAAATTGATCGAATGAAAGCTAAAAGCTTACATATTCCAATATGGGTCCCCCTGATAAACCTGGATAGTCAAGGAATTTATTGGCTTTTATATGAATGGTTACAGATAAACATTCAAGGAATTGCTTTATGCAAATGATCCTCATGTAATTGCAATATATGTATTCCATATGTTGAGAAATTCTTCAAAATGTGCTATATGCTAGTGCTTGCATCAGGTGCTTAATTTCATTAAAAATATTCTAGACGTTATTGGCAGTGTAATTAACATAACTTTGTAATTTTGTAATAACACAAACATTAACCTGTAATTTTGCAAAAAAAAAAAATTCAAATAATACATAAGAGATAGGCCTATGCAAATTAGAATTCGAACTATATATAGATATGTTCAAAGATCACAAACATTTAGTCCTACTGTCAGAATTAAACTTTTACATATAATTCTAATAGTGCGTTTGGTTATTACTGGGAATATTACATTAATGGAAAGATAGATTACTTTAAGGGTGCATTTGGTTCAGAGAATGTTGTATTATTGAGAATGTTATATTAATAAAAAGATAGATTACCTTGAAGATTACCAAGAATGTTTGGAGAAATGTGTTTGGTTTGTTAGAATAAATTAGTGGGTATGTTATATTAATATGTTTGGTTGGGAGAAATTAAATTGATGGGTATGTTATGTAGATTACTAAATTACCCTTCTTCTTTAATATTATTATTAATTATATTATTTTGTTGCAAATTGGAACTCGGTTTTGCATTTTCCCCTTTTCTAATTCATCGGTATAACATTCTTGCTCCTCACAGTCATCATATTTTTCAGTAAAACCATCTTCAAGAGTTTCTTCAAGATTTAAGAAACGATGAAGCTTATGGTTTCCTCTATGTTGTTGGGTTAAGAAATTGATTTTCACTCATAAGAGAATCATGTTTAGGCAAAAACACAGTTCATCTCATTTCCAAAAGACAAAAAGTAAGAAACTTTTCAAAGACAAAAACACTGAAACATGAAATACTTTTTCCTTTTCAACTAAACACAAATACACAAGTGGGGTTACACTCAATCAAAATTTGAAAAACAGAACCCAGCAAGAAATGACACATTTTGATTACTACAACTACATCATCCACACATTATTTAACAAAAATAAAGAAAAGAAACTGACATTGAGCTTCTACTGAGTGTATAATCAAATATTTACTGAAACACTCAACACCCTCTTGCTGAAATTTGATTTTAGGGCTCATCAACTCTCCGCTCAATTTTGATTTTAGGGCTCACTAACATAGTTAGAGATCCGAAGCTGAAAACTAGATGAGTACCTCGAAGAAGATATCAATGAACTTCTATGAAATGGTTTCACAGGATTTAGCCAATTGTCTTGATCGTGGGATATCATTGAGCAATAGGAATCTGTGTTATCAAAAGATTTCCTGCGATTATTTCTAGTATCGGAATGAGTCAATCATCCACTTTGGTATCTTATTGAACAAAAATGGTGATATTCTTCCTCTATTGATTCGGCGGGAGGAGACGCAGAAATTTAAGGAACAATGACGATTTCCTTGGAAATGAAGTCTACTCACGGAATCCACAGAAGACGCACTCCACCTGGTCTGAAGATGAAAAGAAGCTCAAGTTTAAAGGGAAAATCCAGGTTGGGTTTGTGTTCAACTGCGAAAAAGTGGGAATGAGAAGCAAAGTTCGAGTTCATGGAAGCAAGATAAAAAGGTAATTAATTTGGTAGATGAAGAATAAATGAGTTAGGTTTGGGGGATTTGATGTAGTAATGAATTTAGGAATTTAATTTTGTTGAAATTGAAGGGTATAAATGGGTTTAATTTTTTTGTATAAAGTTAAAAATGTCCATAAATTTTTTGTAAATTATTTAGATAACAAGAGCATTATTGTCCAAAAAGTTTATTGATAAGTGATAAAATTATAACAAAATTAAAGTTACCAAGTAATCTTCAATACCTAAAAAAACCGAGGTAATCAAATTACCTTATATATTACCAACAGTAATTATTATTAATATTGGAAGCTTATTGGAATCTTATATTACTTGACAATCAAACGTGGTAATCAAGTAATATAAGATGATATTGTCTCAGTAATCCTATATAACCTCCAACCAAACGCACCCTAAAGATACTGAAAATATATATATATATAAAAAAAACAGTATTCCATATATTCATACATAGATACATAAATAGAATAATTTATGATTGGAAATTCAGTTGGAAAGATGGAACAAAAACTGTTAGTTTGTCAAGGAATCGTTTTATATGAATGGCTAGACTAAAAGTATTAAGGAATTACTTTATATTAATGGCATGGCCTTAGCTATACAAGAGAATACCCTAAATAGTTGAGCAATCACTTCAATGATTCATATATGTTATTTGTTTTAATAGGAAAATCTCTCCTTTTTGTCAATCTAATTAATGATTTTCTTTTATGATTTGCTTCTCAATGAATTTTTCTGTTATGAATTAAGCCAAAGATTTTAACCAACCCTCAGATCATATCATAATTAGTATCAAGTCAAGTGTATTAACATCCAACATATATAGAAAAAAAAAAAAAAAAAAAAACATTTACATTATTCTAATATGCTTGATATTTATTATAAGCTGATAACCCTTGTGCTTGGGACATCAAGATATGAAGATAATTTACTCAAACCTCATTTAAGCGAGATTAGCTTGTTTTGTGAAGTGCTTAACAAAAGAAAAAGTTAGTCATAGTCCTATTACACAAAACTAAATTTATTTAGAGATGGCAATGGGACCAGGTACCCCTTGGCTTGAGCCCAAGCCCGACCCCATGACAAAGGCTTAGTCTTGGCGCAAGCCCGTCACAGAGATGACAGGTAAAGTTCAAGTCCAACCCAACGGGCTTTTTGTAATCTCAGTCCCGACCCAAGCTCACCCATTTTTATAATGTAAATTTTTAAATATTAATAAATTTCAATTTTTTTTATTTCTAGAAACAGTTTTTAAATATTAATTTATTTTTGAATACTCACCAAATATTAATAAATTTCAATTTTTTTTTTAATATATATGTAAGATAATTCTGTAATTAGATATATAGTATAAGGGTAATTTAGTAAAATTATCGGGCTAGGTCGGGATTGAAGGCATACCCATGCCCAACCTGTACCTGAGGGACAGCTTTAAAATCAGTTTAAAGCCTAAGCTCAAGCTCGCTAACACTAGATAAAGCCTGGCCTTTTCGGGACAGGTCAAGCCAGGCCGAGTACCCAAAAACACCGAGCCCATTGCCATCTCTAAATTTATTGTCTTTTAATTCTCTAGTTAGTACATCCTTTTATTTAAAAGTTGAGCATGGTTGACAGACGTGACATCTTTACTAGAAAATTTCCTCTATAGAGTGAAACCTTAATCTAAAACCTAAACCCAAAACTTACTTGTACACCGTCACCACGACCTTGTGGACCAACAAGCACTCTACCACCAGATAACACCACAGAGGGCAAGGCAGCTAATATAGTTGCATTCCTTCTTTGCCTAGATGACTTTTCGCCTGTTTTACAAAAAGATGCAAAGTTTTCACAGTTGTTAAAAGCAAAATTGTAGTCATCAAAGGTCCTTATTCCTTGGAAAAACTCGGTGGCAGTCTTCACAACCTCATCAGGTGGTTTGCAACCAATTGAAGAATCATACAAAATATATAATGACTGGCCATCGAGAAAGCAATCCAGGCATGTTTTGACGATCCCACCATGTAAGCTTGGTGTGTGCCCACATTTTTGGCATGGGAAAGAAGAGTTACTTTGCTATGAAAGTGGTAGCAAATGAATGACCATGCCGTCCCCCACATATATTCAAGAGAGTTCTCGACGAAAGAGAATATAAATACATATACAGTATGATTATATATGACTTTTATTGAATTGAATAAAATATAAGAATAAAAATTTAAAATACATGGACTTACCTACCAAATTGTCAGTAGTACCACAAAATATAATAAGATTACAATAATTCCACCGAAAATTTTGCCAATTTATCTTAAGAATGCAAATTTATGTCGCTGCAAAAAGTTGGTGAAATATGGAGTTGATATATCATTAAAATTGAAGAAAGCTTAGATCATGTACGTTATCAACACTATATATATAACATATACTAGGTTTTTGTTTTGGAAAGTGAATTATATTTATACTTATATATACTTGCAATTAGATGTAAGTTTAAAAGAGAGTGAACACTGAAAAAACTTACCGTGATGATGGTAGACAAACACGATTCTGTTAGTAGTGATCTGATCAACCGGTTGGAGCCCCCGATGTTGGCTTGAACGTTGTCCCATCTTACTAAAAATTTCCTTTAATTTCCAATTTGTGATTAGAGATTATCTGCTTTCTAATTAAACCATTACAAATTTATAGATAAATGGAGAGAAAATGCAAGGACTATTAGAGATTGGAATATAATCTTAAAATGATATGAATCCATTACAAGGGAATTGTTTTATAATAATTGTTAAACTGTTAAGGAAGAAATTTTAATAATGGCTCTTCTGTGAAGTCCTATTGAGATATGTCTATAGATTAATTGAGATTTATTCATTTTCAGACTAAGAGTACTGTTAGATCCATAATCTAATCTCACAACCTTTTCTTAAAACTCCCATCCCAACATAGCAGTTGCCATTGATCAATTCGTAAAATAGGTCCCACTTGCTTGTATATACGGATTATGCCTACCAATTTGCGAGTTAACCAATGATAAGCTGTCACATCGGGAGTTGTGAGAGAATATTATAGACCTATCATTATTGTTCAAAATAAAATTAAAAAGAAAAATATATTAGAGTATCTCATTCTAATTGTAAAACTTATGAAGAAAAAAAAGTGACAAACCTATCTATAATGACCACGGACAAGTCTGTTCGTTCAATCTCACCAAAAATCATGTCATCAAATATTGGACATGGGCTGGGTAAATAAAACCAGCAGACCCAGAGCCCAAGACTTGAAATAGTTCTCTCATGCGTCAGAATTGGACTTCTTCAAACTTTGATTAAGTCGCATGAATACATATTAGGGACTCATTGGTTGCCCTTAAAGGTAAAGGTCCGTGTCTCTCATTTAGACTTTCATTCAAACTTCAAGCCCCGCGGCTTTCAATCAACCCCTTCTAAACCTTATAATATAAATACACATCGATTCATCCATCTCCATAACCATTTTTAATTCATCTTCAACCTTCAACTTCCATTTCTTTTCACGACAAATCTTTCACATCTCAAATGGGTTTACGTTGCTTCATAATACCACTCGTTTGCGTCCTTCTTTGTGCGTCATTTTGTGAACGAACTTCGGCAATGAGGCCGCTCGAAGGAGAGCAATGGAGGCAGAAAAGTCTGATCGTTCAATCTCTACAAAAGGGTCCGGTGGCGCCTATCGGTCGCAACCCATGCACGTATATTCCAGGCCGTGGCAGCGCTCATTGCACTTTAAGTGAAATGAATTTTGCCGCAGCTGTTCATGCACCACCGCCGCCAGCTTTTCCTGATTTCGTGGCAAAATTTGCAGGAGCTTCTACTGTTAATGACGACTCTAGTTCTTGACCATCCTGGTGTATATAAATAATTGTAATTTTCTACTGTTTTTTAAATTTTTTTCGTTTTTGTATTTTGAGAATGGGAGCAACCATTACAAGGCAACAAGCCATGTGGTTGTGCAATTCGATCAACCCCATCATGTCAACTCATATTCATTCATTGAAATTGATTATTGGATTCTTTGATTATTATATTTTTAATTATTTTCCCAAATTATCATATTATAAAGATGATATATCAAAACATTGACCATGCAGCATATATATAATAAATTAATTAATCAAGTTAAATCGAAATTTTTTTCGAATCATTTGTACTATATATATATAATTTCGATTCTATTGTACAAGAATGAGAGTATTCAAAATTAATACGATAATGTTATCAAGTCAATTAATGACATCATAAAAATGATAATATATATTTATCAATCATGCTTGATAACATTTGTCAGTGGAAGCTTTCTCATAGCAATTCACTACCGCAACCCCACGAGAATGGGAGTTTAGTTCAAAATTAACACAATAAGTGTCATCGAATCAATTAATGACATCATAAAAATGATAATATATATTTATCAATCACACTTGATAACATTTGTCAGTGGAAGGCTGAAAGCTATCTCATAGCAACTCACAGTTGATGCCCCTGGGTAAATTATAAAGGAGGGTATTACCTTTGCGCCTAGCGAGAATTAATTTAAGTCTTGATTGTGAGTTGGACCATTTGTAGTTCCCTTGATTTGCCCTTATCGTTGGGCTACCCATGGGTGGTGGGTTATGCTGATTATTTTGATGTTACAAGTTATTAATATGACATCTCAAATTACTAAAACCATTTGTTAACATTATTTCTTTATCACTCAGAGGTTTAAACAGTTTAGCTATTACCGTGATAATCTCAATGCAAGACGGTCCTCATCGATAGATAATATTATCTACTAAAGGTTTTAATTCCAAATTATTTATGATGATATTTTAGTAGTACATACTCAAGACAAGTTATATAAAACTCGTCCGATAACTCTATAATTATTTTGTGAGAGAATTTTAAACATCCTTCTATTGCATTAGAACTCGAACTTGACTACATACACATATTTTAAAGCAGGAGATGTTGATGCTGGATTTTAACACCAACTACTCGCACGTGAGAAATGTTGAGTGTGCTCAGAAGTCACACATCCAAGACTGCCCTTCCAGTAGGCCAGTTGAGGACCTGATTGAAGTACTGGTCGATCAAAATGAACCGAACAGGGTGTTAAGGATCGGTAAAAATATCAACTCCCAGCTCGCTACCGAACTGACCAGCTTCCTCAAGGAGAACATCGACGTGTTCGCATGGTCGCAAACAGATATGGTCGAGATCAGCCCGAATGTTATATGTCCATGCGTTAAACATCGACAGCGAAGCCAAGCCGGTTCACCAGAAAAGAAGAGCAATGGATTCGGAGCGATATGCCGCCTTAAAGCTAGAGGTAGATAACCTCCTCCGTAACGGGTCCATCCGAGAGGCACTCTACCCGACTTGGGTTGCCTAACCCGGTTTTGGTAAAGAAGCCCAATGGCAAGTGGCGAACCTGCGTCGACTTTAGCGACCTCAACAAAGCTTGTCCTAAAGATAGCTTCCCCTTGCCAAGAATTGACCAGCTCGTGGATGCCATCTCGGGGCACGAGCTGCTAAGTTTCATGGACACATACTCGGGATATAATCAAATTCTAATGTATGCGCCGGACGAAGAGCATACGTCTTTCATTACAGATCGGGGACTGTAGTGCTATAAAGTCATGCCCTTCGGCCTCAAGAACGCTGGTGCGACCTACCAGCGATTGGTTAACCGGATGTTCTCTGACCAGATCGGTAAGTCAATGGAGGTCTACGTAGATGACATGCTGGTCAAATCCCATGTTGCTTCAGATCACATAGCGCATCTCGTAGAGATGTTTGATATCCTCCGACTCTACATAATGAAACTGAACCCTCTCAAGTGTTTGTTCGGGGTATCCTCGGGTAAATTCTTAGGATACATGATTAACCAGAGGGGAATATAAATCAACCCCGAGAAAATCCAAGCTCTCCTCGATGTGGAAAGCCCGACAAGCAAAAAACAAGTCATGAGTCTTAATGGGCGAATAACGGCACTAAGTCGCTTCATATCGAGGCTAACAGATCGCTGCTTGCCGTTCTTTAATGTTCTGAAGGCCAATAAGAAGTTCAAATGGACTCCCGAATGCGAACAAGCTTTCCAAAGTATAAAAGAACACCTCGGGAAGCCATCTCTCCTCTCCAAGCCTCTTGCAAGAGATCTTGCCCCTCTATCGTCCTGTCTCGCTCGGTGCGCAGCATCTAGTTCGAGAAGAGGAAAAAGTCCAACAGACTGTATACTATGCAAGCAAGCACTGTCGGATGCTGAGATGTGGTATCCGAAAATGGAACGATTAGCCTATGCCCTGTTGATTGCTTCCAGAAAGCTACGACCTTACTTCCACGCCCATACGATCCATATAATGACTAATTACCCCTCAGACAGGTCCTCCAGAAGCCAGAGGCCTCGGGTAAACTGCTCAAATGGGCCATGGAATTAAGTCAGTTCGACCTAAAGTACAAGCCAAGGTCGACCATCAAAGGGCAGGCTGTTGCTGACTTCATTTTAGAATTCTCCTATCTTCCAAATGAGTCAGAGCAATAGCCCAGCAAAGCCATCCAGGGAATCATTCAGAATCTATCGACTGGAGCCTCTACGTCAACGGATCGTCGATCAGGAAGAGGGCGGGTGCAGGTCTCCTTCTTTTGAGCCCCAAAGGGGCTCGCATTCACGGCATCCTCCGGTTCGGATTCAAGGCAACCAACAATGAGGCGAGTATGAAGCTCTGCTCGCTGGATTGCGGTTGGCCAGAGAAATGGGTGCAACCGCGATCAGCATCCATAGCGACTCCATGCTGGTTGTTAACCAGATTCTAGGAGAATACCAAGCCAATGAAGAAAACATGATTCCGTTACCTGAAAGAAGGTAAGGCTACACTCGAGTCGTTTAAGCACTTCGCGATCACCCAGATCCCTAGAGATAGCAACTCTGTGGCGGACGCCCTAGCAAGGATTGCCTCATCGTTAGAATCAGAGGCACTAGATAGCATTCCTGTTCGATTGGTCGAGGCCCCGAGCATCAGCCCGACTGAATAGGCTGTGAATGTAACACAATCGGATTCCTGGATGACTCCCATTTTTCGATACCTCAAGGATGGGATCTTGCCTGGCGACAAGGTCGAGGCATGGATTCTGCGAACAAGATCTGCTCGTTACTCTCTCATCGAAGACCAGCTGTACAGGAGGGTTCAGCGCCCCTCTCCTCTGATGTGTGACCAAGAAGAGGCAGATTATATCATGAGGGAAATTCATGAAGGGATATACGGTAATCACACCGCCGAAGGTTGTTCGTCAAGGGTATTATTGGCCCCGAATCCAAAAAGATACCTACAACTTTGTCAAAAGGTGTGACAAGTGTTAGCGGTTTGCGAACATTCTGCGAGCCCCCTCTCACGAGTTGATAACGATGAATAGCCCCTAGCCATTTTTCATATGGAGAATCGATCTTATAGGTCCCATGCCAGTCGATAAAGGGGGAGTCAAGTATGCCGTGGTCGTGGTAGATTATTTCACCAAATGGGTGGAAGCTGAACCACCAGCCGCGATCACGATCAGAAAGCTGAAAGACTTGTTTTCAAGAATATAGTGTGCCGCTACGGAATTCCTCACACCCTCATCTTGGATAACAGAAAGCAATTCGACAATAAGGAGTTCAAGCAGTTCTACGACGAGCTGGGCATCCATAAAAAATTTGCCTCAGGCGCAAGACCACAAGCAAATGGCCAAGTTGAAGTTGTCAACAAAACTATCAAGCACACTCTAAAGGCCAAACTTGGAGCAGCCAAGGGGAATTGGGCCGACGACCTCCCCGAAGTCCTATGGGCGTACAGAACAACTCCGAGAACCTCCACCTTAGAAACACCTTTCTCGCTGGCATACGATTACGAAGCAATGATTCCTGTGGAGGTAGGGACTGGTTCACTTCGGAGGGACTTGTACAATGAGGCCGAAAACGAAGCATTTATGAGAGCAAGTCTAGATTTTGTCGAAGAACATTGCAGCAAGGCCTCATTAAGGATAGCGACCTACCAGCAGCGCGCGAAGAGGTTCTTCGATTCAAAGGTCAAACGAAAGAAACTTCCTAGGTCTGGTGACTTTATGCTTAAGAAAGTTCTCCTCGAAACCAGAGAACCAAGTGCGGGGGTACTAGGACCGAACTGGAAAGGTCCGTATCATGTCAACAAGGTGATAAGGCCGAGAACTTATCACCTAAAAGGCTAAACGGTTCCAAAGTACCCCAGAGCTTGGAATGCCGAACACCTTCGGCCATACTATCAGTAATCCCGAAACTTAGTTTTTATTGTAAATTACTTTTTGAAATGATTTCCTTGTAAAGTGTTACTCTATTCATTTGTAACAACGTATGTAATGTTGTTCGTGTAAGTGTGTTATAGACTTGTTCAAAATTGTATTGCAAACTCATGTATAATAAAGCAAACGAAATTGTAAAAGTAAAATATATTTCATTAAAGATTACAAATGGCGAATTGACAATTATAAGCCCTTAATCTCCTAAAGCACGACCTCATCCTAGAGCTGGTCGGCCGGAGGCTTCTCAGAGGCTAGACCCGAGCCTCCCACCTGATCGGGTCCTTGGTCGGTCGCCACTTCGTCATCCTGCAGCACCATGGAGATCAGAGTTTGCCGCCAGGCCTCAGGGAGGTCGCTCAAATCAAGGTGCGGGTTCTTTGGCCGCAAGGCGTAGATAGACCCAATCACCCAGTCGGCAGCTTTCTCCTCGACCTCCGCTGCCTGGTTTTGCTTCTCTTCGGTCAGGGAAGCAACTCTTCCTTGACTTGCCTGAAGTTCAGCCTCGAGAGCTTGCCTTTGCTTCTCGGAGGCCTCTCTTTCTTGTTCAACTCTTAAAGCCTGCATTGAGGTCACTTGGAGCTCCTGGTCCTTCTCTCTGACCTCCTTGGAGAGTTTGGCTGCGGTCCATCCACCGTGCAAAGAGCTAAATTCTTCTGGTTCAAGTATTCGCTTCACCGCCTGCACAGCTTCTTCTTCGCTTCGACGGTTCCGAGGCTTCGCTTGAGCGTCACGTTCTCTTCCTTTAGATGCCTTCCCCTTTTGCGGCTCCCAACCGAGCCTTCTCCAGGGACATCCGCTTGGCGAGGGCCTGCGAATAAGAAATGAGTTAGAATTATCAAAAATAGCTAAAGAATTCCATGCCAAGGATAGTTCGTTCACCTTGCTTAGGTGTTGAACCGATGTGGTCATCAGGTCAACATCACCAAAATCAGCGAACTACTCGTACGATTTTAATAGTCCACACTCCAATAAAGAGTAGACTACCCGCTACAGGTACTCGGGCAAGTTCCTCAACGAGTCCAACATTGGGGTCTCCTCCTTGCCCTCTCAGCAGTGTCCGTTTCATCCATCGGTTCCTTGCCTGACCTTCTCCCGACACCCTGCTGCGACCTCTCGAGCTGATCGCCCTTAGATTCGGTCTCTGACTCATTGACCTGGATCTGTTTTCTTCTTAGCTCATTGAGCTGTTGTCTTTTGCCTCTGGCGAACAACCGATAGCTAGGAGACTTATGCAGCTCGAATGGGCACATCCTGAAGGTGGGGTTGGGGCCGAGAGGCTACAAGAGTCACACCGGTGGGCTGGGCACGCGCACTCGGCAGGGGAGGGGAACAGGGGGAACAACTGTGGTCGCCTTGGCCTTCCTCATCCGAGGAAAGTTGAATGGCCCTCGTCGCGGCTGTCCCACTCTTTTGGAGGCATGGTCATTGCATGAAAGAATCGTTAGTAAAAAATTTCATTCTACGACTAGAAAAGAACCAGTCGGCACAACTTACTCGGTGGGGGCTCTAAAGACGCATCCGCATTGAAAAAACTGTACTTCTGCAAGTTCATGGTCGTCACGAGCTTCCTCGTGTCATGACTAGCCTTAGGAAGAACTTCGAAAGATACGATCCTGTCTGGGTCGGAGAGCTCTAGGTTGGTCGACTTGTTAATTACAAAGGGAAGCAGGTCGTTAGAAGAAAGAAATGCACAGTTAATGAATTTAACGAAGAAGAACCTGCTTGGATCCTAAAAGCGGCAATGGCCGTCATAACGAAAGAAGAAAAACTTTGTTTCGTAGGCCCCCGCGTTGCTAGGGTAGCTATGTATCCCTTCGGCAATGGTAGGTCGCCTGGCCAAGTAGTAGGAGTCCTTGTCCTTGCTCATTTTCAAGTAGTACGAGCAGCCGAGCTTCACAGCAGTTAGCTCACGCAGACCGCTCTCGTGACACGTTATGTACAGCACAATAGCAATGACATACACGTTCGGTGTTAGCTGGATCGATGCAATCCCGAAGTAATCCAGGACCGACCTGATAAAAGGGTGGAAAGGAATCAACCCCTCACCCTTAAAGATCTCTTCAGAGATCGCGGCCAACCCACTGGAAGGGTACCGCGACAACCGGGTGATGTCGCGGAAAACTTCCACATGAACAAGTACTTTTGACCACCCTCTCAAGCTCTTCCCCGATAAGAACAGAGTAAACCTAGCTGGTTACGCTCGCAGGAACACCCTGCGAAGATGAGCCGGTTCCTTCCTCGGACCTGGTCGTTGAGGGTTCTATTCTACAATCTGCAAAAGCAACGAGCAGAGGGTCATTTAGCCATCATACGTTGTACCGTACTACGACGTGGAATAAACTCCCTAAACCCTAATAGTATGACTCGAGCCGCCATTCACGGCTCGAACCCGACGCCACGTCTCCGATGAACCATCAGAAGACTAGACGCCATTGCACCACCATGAAAACTAAGAAAATGAAGACAGAGAAAGGTTCTTACCTCTTGGAGTACGAAAAGTGATCTTTGCTTGAATATCGAAAAAACACCGGTTTGGAAGGCAGGGGTTCTAGTTTGTGGAAATCTTTCGTTCTCTATGATAAAGACTCTGGTGGCATCATCTGAGAAGGATTTGAGCTTTTATAGCATATGAACCGACGTTCGCTCTCCTCGGAATCGAAACGACGTTTGGGCGGCAACAATCTCTTACCGTTGATCGCGGACACGTGTCACAGATCAGTGGGGGAGAGAGAGAGTCACGATTAAGGATAATCAAATCCCCATCTCTTCCGTTGAGAAACTCAAACGACGGCTCTTTCTCTCTCTCTCAGTATTAATTGCGCCCCAATCTGCATTTAATGATGTGATAAGGGTTATCGTTTCAGCGCGCCATGCATTTAATGCTCTGATAAAGTGATAACGTGTCAGCATACGTGCATTTAATGTGCCTGGCAGACGCTTAACACGCGCGGAACACCTGTCAACGCAGGGGCTACTTCATTAAATGCACTCGTCCCTAAGGCACAACAAACAATGCCTGACGAAGTTAGGTCACTCAGACGATGGCCATACGAGGGCGTGCTTGCAGAAAGTCCTATCCCGACCTACTTTCAAACAGGTCGAAGCCGACAAAACTTCCAAGAAACCTCCAATCACAGCATGACTTATAGTTTCCAAGGTTCGATCCTCAAACCTTAAAAACTAGGGGGACTTCTGTTATGCCTGGGAAATATAGGGCTGACATGGGAAGTCACGTGAGGGAGAGGGCAGCCTGCTCCTGTAAGGATGGTAGGCGCGCGCCAGACCAGCCAGAAGCTGTGATGATCCCACGTGTCCATTCCCTGCTCCAAATCGCGCAAATCACTCTGGAAGGTGGGCAATGTGACATAAAGAAGGATTTGCCCTGACATTCCCACCAACTCACAAATTTAATGATCATTACTTCCATCCATCTCATTATAAATTGGAGAATACTCTTTCATTGAGGGGTTTTACTCTTAATTAGCTTATTCTCTCTCTTGTACTTTTACTCATCTTATCTTTTGTAAATCATTTGTAAGTCAGTCCGCTGTTGCGACCTGACCCCTAATATTAATACAAACATTAGTGGACGTAGGACTTGCTACCTTAGCATCCGAACCACTTTAAAAAGCTCTCACTACTGCATTTACTATGTCTTTTATCTATACCCACGTGTGTCTCCTGAGCCAATCAACGTTTCACATGTGCTTTTTGGTTGGTGTCAAAATCTCGCATCAACAATATATATGAATGGTTACAGATAAACTTTTTAAGGAATTGCTTCATGTAAATGATCCTCATGTAATTGCAATATATATTCCATATGTTGAGAAATTCTTCAAAATGTGCTATATGATAGTGCTTGCATCAGATGCTTAATGTCATTAAAAATATTCTAGACATTATTGGCAGTGTAATTGACATAACTTTGTAATTTTGTAATAACACAAACATTAAACTGTAATTTTGTAAAAAAAAAATTCAAATAAGAGATAAGAGATAGGCATATGCAAATTAGAATTCGAACTATATATAGATATGTTCAAAGATCACAAATATTTAGTCCCACTGTCAGAATTAAACTTTTATATATAATTCTAAAGGTAATTGGGATCTGCAAGAAGCATGATACTATGATAAAAACAACAATGGTTGTTGGATAGATTTGGTGAATAATAACCCTCTCAGGGCTAAGTTTCAGGATAACTTCACTTATCTATAAATTAACAAGATATCACATAATTAATTATTTACGTGTTACATATTCCACAGATTGCATCATCCTGTAGTCTTGAGCCTTAAATACCATTGTTTTTTATTTCCTTTTGTTGAATAATGCTTTGTATTTTGCTGCTGCTAGCGCCAATGGCCTGTCTGAAATTTTTTAGCAATAAAATAGTATTTAGCAAAGCCATTTCCTTGGAGAAGATCAATGTCTAAGTTGACAATTTCATCAGGTGATTTTGAAACTTATTAGCCTGCAAGAACCATGGCTTTTTTTTTATAAATATTTTTAGTATCATTGAATTTTGAAACAATGTCAACTGTATCTTATATGTGTGATCAAAATTAGAAAATTATTTAAAAAAAAGTATTCCATAAATTCATACATAGATAGATAAATAGAATAATTTAGGTGGGGAAATTTTAGTTGAAAAAATGGAATAAAACTATTAGTTTGTCAAGGAATCACTTTATATCAATGGCATGGCCTTAGCTATACATGAGAATATCTTAAGTAGTTGAGCAATCTTCATACTTTGGGTGATGCATGGAGATGCTTTTAATGTTAGCATAAACTTTAAGCAAAGGCTAAAAAATAATTAGTACGAAGTTCATTAAAAAAATGGTATATATCCTCCGTCTCTCCAACTATTCCGTGAAGGTTAAAAAAAAAAAAATACTGAAAATATTAGAAATATGCAATTGTTTCAGGGACTAATAGATCACCTCATTAATTTGTTCTTCATTTCAGAGACTAATATTGATATTAAAGAGAAGAATGAAGAACAAGCCAAGTCTGTTAGTATGTGCAGTCTAAGTCAGCTTAATGAAGAAGAGTCAACTAGTCAAGCTAAGTGTGAGAGTAGTCACGTGCTAAGCATGTAACATTATTACAGTATTAGTAAAGTGCTGAAAGTAGTATAAAACAAACAGTTAAGTCATTGTACCGATTATTATTCTGGAAAATAAAAACTTGTAACCTTTCTTCTCTTGTTCTTATTCTCTCTTTCGAGTACTCTGAATCACTTTAATGATTCATATATGTTATTTTTTTTGGTAGGAAAATCTCTCCTTTAGTCAGTCTAATTAATGCTTTTCTTTTATGATTTGGTTCTCAATGAATTTTTTCTATTATGAATTAAGCCAAAGGTCTTAACCAACCCTTAGATCAAATCATAATTAGTATCAAGTCAAGTGTATTAGCATCCTACATATATAGAGAAAAAAAGAAGAAGAAAAATTACATGATTCCAATATGCTTGATATTTATTATAAGCTGATAACATCTCATATTTGGATGGATGTTGAATAACTCCCGTTGGGCATTTAATTGCATCCTATATATATTGTGTTGCTACTTGGCAATATAAACATTTCTCATTTCTCAACTATGGACATATATAAATTTAGATGGTTTAGCAATAGCAACCTCAAGATTGTAAGGTTAAAAAATTAATCGAACAAAGCTAAATCATGTGTACAATATATGTCGATTCGAGGAGTTGCTTTATGTAAATGATCCTCATGCAATGCACATGTATACATAGAGCAATTCTTCTACAGTTCTACTGTGCATGTTAGTGCTCGCATTATATGCTAATCCAATTTTTCAGGTCTAGACATTAATTTCGAATACCTGATTAAATAGAAACTTTATAATAATATGCACTAAAAAAAATTATATATTGAATATTATTAAGGTAATTAGTATGTATGACAACAAGAACATTAATAATTCAGTCACTTAATTAATGTCATAATTGCTTATATATATTCTACGGAAGAGAAAGATAATATTAAAGTAGGCCGAACAACTTACACCTACCCAACATTTGTCATGAAGATAAATTGGTACAACTTTTTTTCTAAACCCACCCAAACCTTTGATAAGATAAACCAATGCTTGTTTTACAGGAGTAATGTTACACTTACGGCATCTCCAACCCACGCCAAAATGGTGCAAAAAACACCAAATTGGCGTGGGTTGGTACTCCAACCCACGCCAAACACTGCGCCATTTTGGCGCGTATCTGATCTTTGCACCAAATTTGGCGCAGCACTGTAACACAAATAAAAATTTATTTTTTTTAATTTTGATTTTTTTGTTTTTTTTTTTTAATTTTGTTAAGTTAATATGGGTATTAAATTTTACACCAAAAATCACACCAAATTTGAGTATTTGTATTTAATTTAATTTGATTATTATTTATAATAATGATATAATTTAAAAAATGATGAAAAATTAAAAATAGAACTTTATTCAATGCAAATATTAAACTATAATAACTCAAAATAAAAATTAACACTAATTTAAAAACACTAAAATTAAAAGAACATACTAAACTACAGAGGCTCACCATGCTCTTCGAAATGCATTAATTGATCATTTGTGGGAAAAACGTACTAATTTGAAAAATTAAATTATTATCAATATAGAATTTTACCTTTGTGTTGTTTTTTTTTTTTTTTTTGTATCATTTTATATTAGATGTAATGTTTTTCTATAATGTTTTTCTATATTAAATGTAATGTTTATTTGATTAAATAAATGCTTAATTCTATTAAATTAGTATAATTTTCAAAATAATTATTATTTAATAAAAATATCATTCCCAATATTTAATTAATATATACAAAAATAATGAGTGAAATAGATTAATTGTTGATTATTACAATAAAAGAAAAAAAAGAATATTCTAAAGAATATTCTTTTTGGTGCAATATTTGGTGTTGTGGGTTGGAGATGGAATAGTGTTTTGCACCAAATTGGTGCAATGGGTTGGAGATGGTCTTACATCACTCTTTTATACAATTTTCATTACATTATGATGTGGCATATGTCACAACCACACAAATTCTATTGTAATATTAAAAATTTAAAATAATTAAAATTTTATGTGATTATAACATATGCCACATCATCATGTAATAAAAATAGTGTAAAAGAGTGGTATAAATGTAGCATTATTTTGTTTTACAGTACTTTGCAAAATCAATGCAATTGTTAAATAGAGGGTCGTACGTGCCAAAATGTCGTTTTCCTAGGAGAAACTCAGTGGCAATCCTGATAACTTCATCTGGTGGCCTGCAAGGTTTTAGATTTTCAAAGATAAAAAGGTAATGGCCATCAAGGAAACAGTCAAGACAAGTTTTGATGATTCCACTATCCCGGCCTCTCCTGTAGCCACAGTTTGGACACGGAGAAACTGATTCACACAGAGAAACTGATTTACACCCGCCTTCCTTTTCAGCTGGCATAAGATGAATCACCATGCCATGGCCCACATATATTCCTATAATTACAAAAGAATAATGCATTAATGTAAGAACTCCAACAAAATTATAATTAAATATAATAGTGAATGAAAATTACTTACCGTGATGATCGAAGGCAACAATCATCCTATTACTACAGATATGATCTCCTGGATTAAGCTTAGACCGATCGACCGGAATAAACTTACCAAGGATATAACGTACCGGATCAAACTCAGACCGATCTCCCGGATTAAGCTCAGACTGAGTGCTTAGTATTGGTCCCATTTAATTTCTCTTGCTTAAACTAAGCCACTTGGGAATACAAACATTTCTCAGACGAGGATATAAATATAGATTTGGATCCTTGGGTTCGAAAATTGATGGAACAAAAGCTAAAAGCTTACATAGTCTAATATGGGTCCTTATGATAAACGTAGATAGTCAAGGAATATATTGCTTTTATATATATATGAATTGTTACAAATAAACTTTTAAAGAATTACTTTATGTAAATGATCCTCATGTAATTGCAATACATATATTCTATATGTTGAGGAATTCGAACTATATATATGGACTATGGGTCCCTATGATAAACGTAGATAGTCAAAGAATATATTGTTTTTATATATATGAATAGTTACGTATAAACTTTAAGGAATTGCTTTATGTAAATGATCCTCATGTAATTGCAATACATAAATATTCCATATGTTGAGGGATTCGAACTATATAAGGATATATTCAGAGATCACAAACATTTAGTCCTACTGTAAAAATTAAACTTTACATATAATTCTCAAAGCAGGATATTATGATAAAAACAACAATTGGTTTTTGGATAGATGGTGAGTAATAGCCCTCTCAGGGCTGACTTTCAGGATAACTTCACTTGTCTATAAATTAACAAGATATCACATAATTAATTATTTTTTAATTTTATAGTGTTTTAAAAAGAAGCATTTCCAGTATATCATTACGTGTCATATATTCCACAGATTGCGTCATCCTGTAATCCTGGGCCTTAAATACGATTGTTTTCTATTTCCTTTTGTTGAAATAAAACTGCTAGTTTGTCAAGGAATCGTTTTATATGAATGGCTAGACTGAAATGTTATGGAATCGCTTTATATTAATGGCATGGCCTTAGTTATACAAGAAAATACCTTAAGGGTGCGTCTGGTTCGAGGAATGTTTATTACTGAAAATATAAGATTACCACCGAGATAAATTATCTTAAAGATTACGGGAGGATATTATATCAATATGTTTGGCTAGATTAGTGGGTATGAATAATTAAAGATGTTTAGTTGGGAAGAATAAAATGTTATCAACAAAGACTTTTACTGAATTGCCCTTCCTTTTTAATATCATTATAATAATAATAATAATTATTATTATTATTATTATTATTATTTAAATAAATTCTTTTAACCCCTTATATTTGAGAACTTAGCTAAAACACCCCCAATAAAAAAGTTTAAATTTTAACAAAATACCCCCAACCACCCAAGACTATCGACGACCATTGGCCACCACCGCCGGCCACTGGCGTTAGTCACCAAAACGATGCATAACCAGAGAGATCAAGTTGGCCATGCGTCGTTTGCGTTATTTTCGGCCAGATCAAAGGCTGAAAATAGCTAGATCATTGTGGATCTAGCAAAAAACGACTAGATTCATGGCCATTTGGCTGTTTCCAACCAAATCCACATTAATATGGTTGTTTCTGGCCATATCGAAGGCCGAAAACAACCAGATTGTCGTGGATCTGGTAAAAAATGGCCACAAATGGTCGATCTATTCTGATTGTTTCCAACCAAATCCATCGCGATTTGGCCGTTTTCGCCTTTGATCTGGCCGAAAACAGCCAAATTGGCACACGGTTAGCCAAACCCGCTAGTCCTGGGTCAATCTAGCGACTATTGTCGATGGCCGACAATGGTGGCTGGCGGCCGGTGGTTGTATTTGGTGGCTGTCGGTATTTTGTTAACTTTTAAACTTTTGTGGCTGGGGTATTTTAGCTAAATTCCAAAATGTAGGGGGTCTGGGTGATTATTATTTGATAGACATTTGAGGGCAATTGTGTTCGGAATGGTATTTAATTAAGGGTAAAATGGGTATAAAATTAAGATTACCCCAATAATCTTTAAATATCACCCCTTGATGAGGTAATCCGACTACCCCCTATTTAACCCACAACAATCACTATTGGTATTGAAATATTACCGAAATCTTTTGTTACTTGACAACCAAACAAGGGTATATTCGAATTAAAGATAGATTACCAGAGTTATCTTTCTAGAGCTCTAACCAAACACACCCTAAATAGTTGAGCAATCTTCATACTTTGGGTGAGTGATGCATGTGGTCAAAAAGCATGGAGATGCTTTTAATGTTAGCATAAACTTTAAGCAAAGGCCAAAAATAATTAGTACGAAGTTCATTAAAAAAATGGTATATATCCTCTGTCTCTCCATATATTCCGTGAAGGTTTATAAAAAAAAAAAAAAAAAAACTGAAAATAGTAGAAATATGCAATTGTTTCAGGGACTAATAGATCACCTCATTAATTTGTTCTTCATTTCAGAGACTAATATTGATATTAAAGAGATGAATGAAGAACAAGCCAAGTCTGTTAGTATGTGCAGTCTAAGTCAGCTTAATGAAGAAGAGTCAACTAGTCAAGCTAAGTGTGAGAGTAGTCACGTGCTAAGCATGTAAAATTATTACAGTATTAGTAAAGCGTTGAAAGTAGTATAAAACAAACAGTTAAAGTCATTGTACTGAGCATTATTCTGGTGATAATATTAGTAAGCCCTCTCATTATTCATTCAATCACAGTCTCTCTCACTAGTTCACAAAATTCTTGCTTCCAAGAATCACCGCCCTGTCCCGTAATAAAGCCTAGTTTCGACTACTCTACTCAATAATCGCTATAGAGACATGCCCTGGCCACTCTACGCCGATAAGTCACACCCTAACCAAAAACTTCCGATAAACCCTTTCCTGCTCTCAACCTTACTAAATTCCCTTCAACTATGCTAACTTAAGCGTCGGAGTGCTTACGGCCAACACCACACCATTGTCTCCTGAGCCTTCGCGTTCACTCTTCTTTGTCCCTGTAGGTCTACAAAATTGTCAATGGGCTTGTCCTCACAGGTAGGCCTGCAATCGAACCGAACATGAACGAACGGGCCCGTTCGAAAATCGTTCGATAAGCATGTTCGATTGTTCGTGTTCGTGTTCGAACGAACACAGGATCTGTGTTCGTGTTTGTTCGATTAACAAAAAGCTCGTTCGTGTTCGTTCGCAACTCATTTGTGTTCGTTCGACTAACCTGTTCGACTAACTCGTTCGACTAACTTGTTCGTTCGACTAACTCGTTCGATAATTTGTAAATACTTGTTCGACTAACTCGTTCGATAATTTGTAAATACCTGTTCGACTAACTCGTTCGATAATTTGTAAATACCTAAATATTTTAAATGTTTACATATATATTTTGTATCAACACCCATAAATTTATAGTGGAATGAAAGTCTATTGTAATATATGATCAATACATATATGTGATTAATTTGTTTTATATATATATTTTGTATCAACACCCATAAATTTATAGTGAAATGATGGCTTATTATAATATATGATCAATACATATGTGTGATTAATTTGATATATATAATGTGTAATTGTGTATATACAAAATTATTATCATACATATATTAATCATAGGTTAAATATGTTATGTAATTACCAAAATTATAGGTTATCATATATTTATTATCATTACATAAATTATCCTAAATATTTTAAATGTTTATATATATATTTTGTATCAACACTCATAAATTTATAGTGGAATGAAAGTCTATTGTAATATATGAACAATACATACGTGTGATTAATTTGTTATACATACATATATATATATATATATATATATATATATATATATTGTACCAACACCCATAAATTCATAGTGAAATGATGGCCTATTATAATATATGATCAATACATATTTGTGATTAATTTGTTATATATAATGTGTAATTATGTATATACAAAATTATTATCATACATATATTAATCATAGGTTAAATATGTTATGAAATTACCAAAATTATAGGTTATCATATATTTATTATCATTACATAAATTATCATAAATATTTTAAATGTTTACATATATATTTTGTATCAACGCCCATAAATTTAGAGTAAAATGAAAATCTATTGTAATATATGATCAATACATATGTGTGATTATATATATATATATATATTATCATTACTGTCTACATATTTATTTTGTACCAACACCTATAAATTCATAGTGATATGAGAGTTTATTATAATATGTGATCAATACAAATGTGTGATTAATTTAGGTTTAATTAAACTATTATATTATTAAATTTGGTATGCTATACATCACTTGATTATACAATATGTTATGTTTATCAATTTACCATACTATATTTATTATTTATTAATTGAAATGTTATCTTATAATATTTAATTATTGATTATATTTAGAAAAATATGAAGCTATTATGTTATTGGATTTACTATATTATTTATCACTTGATTATACAATTTATTATGTTATTAAATTTGTCATGCTATGTATCATAGTAATTTATTACTTTTTAATTAAAATGCTATATACTTATATATTTAATTATTGATGACATTTGGAAAAAAAAAATCCAAACATATTATATATATAAGAAAGACAAAAGTATCATAATATTTTATTATTGATTACCATTAAAAAAAATTCATCCAAACTCAATCAAACATAATATAAAAATGGAAATTTTTTTTTTAATTATAATAATACATAACCTTGTTTTTCGAACATAAACGAACGACCAATCGAACGATTGTTCGCGAACGGATGAATTAATCGAACGTATAGTGTTCGCAAACATAATCGAACGAACAACCCCTGTTCGAACTCAATCGAACATATTATCGAACAATTATCGAACTGTTCGCGAACAAATGTTCGCGAACATTATCGGTCAGATCATCGAACAACGAACGTTCGCTGCTCGGCTTCGCTTGCAGCCCTACTCACAGGATCATTCTCGTACGACTCAATCGTAGATTTAACTGTCTACACTTGCTACTTGGTGATACAAACATTTCTCAACTATATGGATATATATAGAGTTAGATGGTTTAGCAATAGCGGCCTCCATATTGTAGAGTTCGAAAATAAATTAATCTAACAAATTAAGCTAAAAGTGGACAATGTCAATTCGTCCCCAAGCTAAATGCACTACTGGCTGGTCAAGGAATATATAGCTTTATATCAATTAATGGTTACATATAAACTTCAAGGAATTGCACACACACACACACACACACACACACACACACACACACACACACACATATATATATATGCTACATGTTAGTGCTTAATTGCATCATATGCCACTGCATTTTTTAGGTCTGGATATTAAATTCGAGCATAATTAAAAAAATTATTATGCAGAAATTTGCACCAAAAATATTGTATATTTAATTTGTCTTATTATTAATTTCGTTAGGACCATGATATTTTACAAACTAAATTCAACTGTGATTAAACATGGTTTGATAGAATTAATATCGTATCGTTCTTATTAGAGAATTTCCTATATAGAGTAAAACCTTAATCTAATACCTAAACCTACTTGTACATGGGGATGTCAACGGGGTGGAGAAAGGCCAGGTTTCCCATTTCTACCTAAACCCATGCCACCATCAACTTTTTCGACCAGAAATCCATTTACCAAATGAAATGCGGACATGGAAGTGCGATGCTCCATGGCGATGCCCACCATGGTGGTGCCCGCTTGGGCGACCGCCATGGTGCCCACTAATAATGTTTTGGCGACCTTATCTCTTTGCTCAGATGTCTTTATGCCTATTTTACAAAAGGAGGCAAAGCCCTCACAATTGTTAAAAGCAAAATTGTAGGGTTCGTTTGTTTAATTATTTTTGCACTATCCTATCCTTATCCAACCCAAAATACACATTTGTTTCCCTATTATGAAAATTCTATTTTATTTTATTCAATTATTTTAAACCCTCTAAGTTTGTTAATTTAAATAAACACCCCAAAGAAAGTTTAGAAATTGACAAAAAGTTTAGAAATTGACAAAAACACCCTCACCCACCCACATTTTTCAGATTCCGCCACCACCGCCAGAAGGTGGCTGGAATCTAGAATAATGGTGCATTATCCGGCTGGATTCGGTTGGTAGTGCGCCGATCTATCGTTTTCCAACCATCTAACGGTCAGATCTTTGGCTGTAGCTGGTCATCAACGACACCAAGATATGACCGTCGTTGACGACCAAACATGGCCAGATTTGACATTTTCCAACCAGATCCATAGTGGATCTGGCTGGAAAAGGCCATCTCGGAGCACGACCGGCTAGATCCAGCCGGTCGTGCCTCAATACGACGACTCTGGGCACCCTGTGGTGGTGGTGGCCGGCTACTGGTATTTAATGGGTGGGTGGGGGTGTTTTTGTATTTTTTAATGTTTTTATTATAGGGGTGTTTAGTAAATTAATAAACCTAGGGGGTGTTTTGTTAATTTTCAAATCTTATCTCGTTATTCTCACTCAACTCTTACTTTTCAAAAATAATATCCAAAATACTAAAACAAACAGACCTGTATTCATCAAAGGTCCTTATTCCTTGGAAAAACGCAGTGGCAATCTTCACAACCTCATCGGGTGGCTTGCAGTACATCGAATTACTATTTATATATAATGAGTAGCCATCTAGAAAGCAATTCAGGCATGTTTTGACGATCCCACTATGTAAGCTTGGTGTGTGCTTACATTTTGGGCATGCGAAAGAAGAGTTACTTTGCTTTGCAGGTGGTAGCAAATGAATGATTATGTTGTCCCCCACATATATTCCTATTATAATCAAGAGAGTTTTCAATGAAAGATAATATAAATACATATACAATATGATTATATATGATTTTTATTGAATAAAATATAAGAATAACAATTTAGAATATATGAAATCTATGATATACTTACCTACCAAATTATCACGAGTAGTACCACAAAATATAATAAAATTACAATAATTCAACTGAAAATTTTGCCAATTTATCTTAAGAATTCAAATTTATGTTGCTGCAAAACATTGGTGAAAAATCAAGTTGATATATCATTAAAATTGAAGAAAGCTTTGATCGTGTACGTTATCAACTGTATATATATAATATATACTAGGTTTTTTTTTTGGAAAATGACTTATATTTATATATACTTCCAATTAGATGTAAGTTTAAAAGAGTGTGAAAACTGAAAAATTTACCGTAATGATTGTAGTTTACAAACAAGGATCTGTCAATAGTGATGTGATCACCCGATTGGAGCTGGCTTGAACTTTGTCCTATCTTAATAAAATTTTCTTTTAATTTCCAATTTGTGATTAGAGATTAACTGTTTTCTAATTAAACTATTACAAATTTGTAGATAAATGGAGAGAAAATGCAAGGACTATTAGAGATTGGAATATAATCTTCTAAGAATATGAATTCATTATAAATGAATTGTTTTATAGTAAATGTTAAACTGTTAAGGAATAAACTTTAATAATTACTCTTCCGTGAAGTCCTATGGAGATATGTAATTAAAAAAATAGTTTAGTAGATAGAGAATCCATGAAAATAGAAAGAATCAAACAAATTAAACTGTTAGTTTATCGAGGAACGTTTTATATGAATGGTTAGACTAAAAATGTTTAGGAATCACTTTATATTAATTATTTACTTGTTATATATTCCACAGATTGCGTCATCCTGTAATCTTGAGCCTTAAATACCATTCTTTTATATTTCCTTTTGTTGAATAATGCTTTATATTTTGCTGCTGCTAGCGTCGATGGCCTGTCTGAAATTTTTTAGCAATAAAATAGTATTTACTAAAGCCATTTCCTTGGAGAAGATCAGTGCCTACGTTGGCAACTTCATCCGGTGATTTCGAAACTTATTAACCTGCACGAACCATGGCTTTATTTATTTATTTTTATAAATATTTTTAGTATCATTGAATTTTAAAACAATGACAACTGTATCTTACATGTGTGATTGAAATTAGAAAAAAAAAAAAATATTCCATATATTCATACATAGATATATAAAATAATTCAGGTGTGAAAATTTAGTTAAAAAAATGGAATAAAACTGTTAGTTTGTCAAGGAATCGTTTTATATGAATGGATCATAGACTAAAAATATTAAGGAATCACTTTATATTAATGGCATGGCCTTAGCTATACAAGAGAATATCTTAAATAATTGAGCAATCACTTCAATGATTCATATATGTTATTTGTTTTAATAGGAAAATATCTCCTTTAGTCAATCTAATTAATGATTTTCTTTTATGATTTGCTTCTCAATGAATTTTTCTGTTATGAATTAAGCCAAAGATTTTAACCAACCCTCAGATCATATCATAATTAGTATCAAGTCAAGTGTATTAACATCCAACATATATAAAACATTTACATTTTTCCAATATGCTTGATAACCCTGGTGCTTGGGACATCAAGATACGAAGATAATTTACTCAAACCTCATTTAAACGAGACTGGCTATTTCTATGAAGTGCTTAACAAAAGAAAAAGTCAGTCATAGTCCTATTACACAAAACTAAATTTATTGTCTTTTAATTCTCTAGTTAGTACATCCTTTTATTTAAAAAAAAAAAAAAAAAGTCGAGCATGGTTGACAGACATGACATCTTTACTAGAAAGTTTCCACTATAGAGTGAGACCTTAATCTAAAACCTAAACCCAAAACTTACATGAACACCATCATCACGGCCATGTGGACTAACCATCACTCTACCACCAGATAACACCGCAAAGGGCAAGGCAGCTAATATAGTTGCATTCCTTCTTTGCCCAGATGACTTTTCGCCTGTTTTACAAAAAGATGCAAAGTCTTCACAGTTGTTAAAAGCAAAATTGTAGTCATCAAAGGTCCTTATTCCTTGGAAAAACTCGGTGGCAATCTTCACAACCTCATCGGGTGGCTTGCAGTACATCGAATTAATATCAAGAATATATAATGAGTGGCCATCGAGAAAGCAATCCAGACATGTTTTGACGATCCCACCATGTAAGCTTGGTGTGTGCCCACATTTTTGGCATGGGGAAGAAGAGTTACTTTGTTTTGCACGTGGTAACAAATGAATGACCATGCCATCCCCCACATATATTCCTATTATAATTATCAGAGTTTTCAACGAAAGAGAATATAAATACATATACAATATGATTTTTATTGAATTGAATAAAATATAAGAATAACAATTTAGAATATATGGAATCTATGATATACTTACCTACCAAATTGTCAACCGTACCACAAAATATAATAAGATTACAATAATTCCACTGAAGATTTTGCCAATTTATCTTAAGAATGAAAATTTATGTCGTTGCAAAAAGTTGGTGAAAAATCGAGTTGATATATCATTAAAATTTAAGAAAGTTTAGATGGTGTACGTTATCAACACTATATATATAATATATACTAGGTTTTTGTTTTGGAAAGTGAATTATATTTATATTTATACATACTTGCAATTAGATGTAAGTTTAAAAGAGTGTAAACATTGAAAAACTTACCGTGATGTTGGTAGACAAACACGATTCTGTTAGTGGTGATCTGATCACCTGGTTGGAGCCCTCGTTGCTGGCTTGAACGTTGTCCCATCTTAATAAAATTTTCCTTTAATTTCCAATTTGTGATTAGAGATTATCTGCTTTCTAATTAAACCATTACAAATTTATAGATAGATAGAGAGAAAATGCAATGACTATTAGAGACTGGAATATAATCTTAAAATAATATGAATCCATTGCAAAGAAATTGTTTTATAATAATTGTTAAACTGTTAAAGAAGAAATTTTAATAATGGTTCTTCTGAGAAGTCCTATTAAGATATACCCATAGATTAATTGGGATTTA